>CAVNYN010286701.1:0-56930 GCA_963692815.1 Nyctanthes arbor-tristis
ATACTTCAAAAATATAATAATAATAACCTTTTTTAAAACTTAACAAATAGAGTATTTTACCTAAAGTGATTCGAACAAGTATTACAATGGTTAGGTATTTACATTCCAAACAAGAGGTCCCGGGTTCGAATCACATCTACCCCTCCCATATTATCCCTCCCCTCCCCTCCCCTCCCCTCCCCTCGTGTATTAAAAAAAAAACATATTTTGCCTAAATTTTAATTTCTCCCCTGTCTCCCCTCGTGTATTAAAAAAAAAACATATTTTGCCTAAATTTTAATTTCTTATCTACGTTTACATTTAAAATTTTCATTTGAGTTCATCAGAACACATCATATTACATCGTGTTAAAATAGAATAGCGGTCATAAAAAACATTTACTTTACCCGCACAAAATTTTTGTTTTTCGCTAGCCCCGCCCCCCACCCAAAAAAACACAAAGACTCAAGTTAATTTAATTAAGTTTAAATTGCCTATTTGTCATTCATTTAGTAGAAGGTCGTATCATTGAGACAGTCCTATCTAAAACTCTCCCAATTAAAAATTTAGTTATTAATCTTAATGCTTAATAATTTTTATATTAAATTGTAATGGTGTCTTTTTTGAGTTTATTAAGTTAATATATGTACTTAGTTTAGCTACTTTCTAACACCAGCCAACAGTACATATATGGCGTTATATATTTGCTAACATAGATGTGCATTGTACGATCTTGACAACTGGAACATATCAATAGGTGGGCAATTAATTATTTTTAAACGGTTCAGAGTAACACCAGTAGATGATTTCGTAGGTATAATTTTGATCAAGAGCCTGAGGGATACCCTGCTCTTTGCACATGAAACCACTTTTTGTTTCATATGTGGGATATAGCAACATATAGGAGAAGAGACACTTTTAGGGTGTGGATTAGGACTCTCATAAAGTACCATCCACTAATATTAGAAAATTACCAGCTTGACACTTATTATATATTGATATAATTGATTTGTTCAGTACGAGTTATGCTATTTATAGAAAAGTTTTTATAAACTTTTATATAAAATAAGGTAAATTTATCATCTTACTTTCAATTATTTTTTTAAAGTCCTATAATGATATATGAGTAAGATGATAAATTAGTCCATTTTTATTTTATAAAAGATTTTATAAATACTTCCAAACAAATAGAATTTTGTATTCGTACCCATCATCAACCGTTTGGCATTAGAAAGCACAATGATTACTTCACATGGTTCAATTTGTTCTATTATTAGAGAATGAATAGTCTCTTTCATTCTTTCTTGCTTAATCCCGCAGACTGACATTACAAAAGTTTTTATTCTCTTCTACTATTAATAGACCACCGTTACACGACTGGTCTCCTTCCTTCTTCCATTTTCCCTCAGATTTACATGCAAATACTTTTTACGTTACATTTGATTCTATCCATTTTGCAAGTTTTTCTATAGAGCTTGATCTGAATCAATAGAAATCTAGATCGGAAGAGCGTCGCACACAATGAGAGATAATAAATTTTTAGACCATTGTTCATAAATTTTCTAATTGTTCCATCTATGCCAGGACGATATGTACAGTGATTGATGAACGTAAATACTCTGTTTTTTTAGAGTAAATCACATATTCTTGTCTTTGAACATCCTTGTGCAATTGATATCTAACTTTATTTTTTTGGTCAATTTCATCTTTATTATTATTATTACTTTTTTTTTTTGGCAGATTCCAACCCTGCCATTTACTGGTGTTAAATTCTCTCTTATTAGAATGATGATTTGAAGACGCATGGTCTCCGTATGTGGTGTCTTTTCTCATTTTACTATTAATTTTATTCACATAGACATGAGGCCATATGTGAGTTCACGAGCTCACATACAAATTCATGATGGGGAAGGCGCCACATATATCGGTGTCTCAAGGTCAAAATAGGCATTTTTGTCCACTCAAGTCAAAATTACCAAAAAAAAAAAAAAGGAAAATGCAAGTATAAGCAATATATTAAAAATAAAAATAAACAAATTTCACGACATTATTTGTATTTGTCTGTACGGGCATGTCCAAATTTGCCCCAGGTGTTATTGTTGACATTATCTGTTATTTTTTCAGCCTAACGCAAACAAAGATTTGGAAGATAAATATTTCTGAGGTTATATAAAAATCAAGAAAATTTAAAATTTCAAGATATCACTCTTTTCTATGTTTAACCCCTTTGTATCAGTTCTGATTAAAATACAGACAAATAGACGCATGTGAATTGCTCGTGGGGTTTGGCTTTCTTTTCCGCAAACTCAAATAATGTAATAAATTTGGGACTTAAAATGCTATTTTGGGGGAGTGTAGATGAGGAATAGTTTTTCCCTCTATACATTATTTGGAAATATGTTTTTTCTCTTTAGTTTTTTCCATCTACATTAATCTTGCTCTTATACTAATTAATTGACTAATGCATGTATTTATTATTACTATTATCATCATTAACAGAAACACAAGATTAATTATGTACTTTGAATATTAATAGAATCTATATCTTGAATTTGGATTTCCAAGTCGAGATATTTCCTAAAAAAATTAACTTTGTACTTGGTGTTGCCTATTTGCTGAAAGAAATCTACTTCCAACTTGCCATGTCGCATGCAAACCTGAATGACTGGAACAGTCCCTTGGATTGCTGACTCGAAGAGTTAAATTGACATTCCTGTAGAACTTAATTATAGTTATACGGGCTAGGCACGTATCAAAAAACAACACACTGCTCTTGAAAAAATTTGAAGCTAGGCGCCCTCTTAGCAGGAGCGACACCGTGCAAGACATTCAACATCATTTGAAGTCTAAAAATTTGTGACATGCATAATTACATATATATTAGACGAGTTATTCTAAATTTGACACAAAATACGACGTAACAAGTAAAATTATTCATAACTGGCGTTCTAGAAAGTGTGAGATGTGAAAAAGCATCAAGGCCAAGCATTGGGCTTACTGCGTGCATTTAAGCACACCAATGCGTGATAAAAGCACAACTAATGTGTGAAAAAGAGCAAAGCGTGACGAAGTGTCAAACCCAAACTTCAAGCATAGGCGCCGCTTAGCCGAGCATTTTAAAACACTGTTCATAACATATACGCTTAATGTAGTTGGATTAAGTCTATCCCAAAATAATGTAATACGCTTTGATTTGAGTATTATTATATATAATATGCATAATGTGTGGCATAAAGAAGGATACAAAGTGAACAAAAGAGAGAGTTTTAGTACAAAGAGTGAGGAGAAAGAGAAAAATGGTAGGGAAGAAGAGACATCATCCATTGTTGAGTGGAGGTAGGAGACAGAGCTATAATCATGGCTTCTCTCCTTCTCAGATTCATTCACTTGCTGCTATATGTGAAGCTCTAATACCTCCTCTTCTACTTGATAACACCACCAATGGAAACTTGGATAACAAGTCACTTCATTCGTATTACGAGTCTTCCGGCTCCCTTCCTCCATTTCCCGACGAGGTAAATCTTTTAGGAAATGCCGTATCACATGCCTTTCTCTAAATTTGTGACTCACTACATAAATCATTTTCATTTATTTCGTTTGATTAATGATAGCCCTACATGGCTAAAGTGCGATCATTATGACAATATTTCAAGCGGGCTGCCAACTTGGGGCCCTTGAACACAGATGTGCGTTTTTTATTGGTCAAGAATGTTGAGTCGCTAGAAATTTTTTCATAAACTATAAGACATGTAATTCGGATTATATTTTCCGTTCTATTTGTGATTAGACTGCAGAGTTGTTGGCGAAGAAGGGGATACAGGGAGTGTTCCTAGTGAGCGTAGTGTTAACGTTTCTTTCAACTAGATTTGGGACACTCTTGCTTTGTGGGCTTCTTTGTTTGGATTGGGAATGGCCATTTGTTCATAAGTTCGCTGAGTTGCCATTGGAGAAGAGAGAAGCTATACTCCAGAAATGGTCAAGTGCAACTTTTCTGATTCCATTAAGGATGATCTTCTTCATGCTTAAAGTTGCCTGTTTCTTCACCTTTTTCTCTCTGGTAAAGCTTCTGCTCTCCACTCTTATCGCATCTATGAACGGGTTTTTAGAAAGGTCGTGTTATTAATTTCAAAAAGTTATAAAGCTATTCTTAAAGGGAAACATGCATTATCTTTTCTATCACATACGAATAAGTTCTTGTTCAAAATTTATGGCAGGCTGATGAGAACTCGAAAAATCCATCATGGGAAGCAATTGGATACCATGTGGAGGACGTGAAAGATTCGAAAGATCAGGGAAAGGAGAGACCGCTCGAAAAGGGCATCATAGAAACCAAGGACCAAAATGAATCAACATTACAGGAATCACTAGTTCAGAAAGGCCTAAATGTGACTGTTGGTCCAAAGGCAGACGCTTTAAAAATCAACTGTGACGTAGTGATCGTGGGATCTGGTTGTGGAGGAGGGGTTGCTGCTGCGGTTCTTGCGAATTCTGGCCTCAAAGTTATCGTTGTGGAGAGAGGTAACTACTTTGTGGCAGAAGATTATTCTGGTCTGGAAGGACCTTCCCTGAATGAATTGTATGCATCAGGTGGAATTCTGTCAACTCTAGATGGGAAACTAGCACTGGCAGCCGGATCAACAGTTGGGGGAGGTTCTGCGATAAACTGGGCAGCTTGCATTAAAACTCCGTACCATGTTCTTGACGATTGGTCCAAGAAAGAAAAGATTCCAATGTTTGGAAGTGCAGAATACCAATCTGCCATGGATAGAGTGTGGAACAAGATTGGTGTCACAGAGAGTTGTAATGAGGAAAGCTTCCAAAATCAAGTTCTTAGAAGAGGGTGCGAAAAACTTGGCCTGAAAGTCGACAGGGTTGCTAGAAATTCATCAGAGAATCATAATTGTGGTTCTTGTGGCTATGGCTGCATGAGAGGAGAGAAAAAGGGAACTAATTTGACTTGGCTTGTCGATGCAGTCAATGATGGTGCGGTGATTTTAACGGGATGTAAAGCAGAGAAGTTCTTATTGGTGAAGGATGAGAATGGAAGGATCAAAAGGAAGAAATGTGTTGGAGTAATTGCAAATGTTGAAAGCAACAACATCAAGAAGAAGCTCCATATTGAGGCAAAGGTTTCAGTTGCTGCTTGTGGGGCTCTTTTCACTCCCCCTTTACTGGTTTCCAGTGGATTAAAGAACAAAAATGTTGGCCGGAATCTTCATCTCCACCCAGTTTCATTTGCCTGGGGATATTTCCCAGAATCTCAATCATCAGAACTTAAAGGCAAACACTTCGAGGGAGATATTGTCACTTCCATCCATGAGGTGGTAACTCGAGAATCAGATCATCCGACCATCATTGAAGCAGCTGTATTAGGCCCTGCCCATTTCGCAGTTTTCCTTCCATGGGTCTCTGGCCAAGACATGAAAGACAAGATGGCAAGATACGCAAGAACAGCTCTACTATTTACCTTAGTCAGAGACATGGGTTCAGGCGAGGTGAGAAAAGAGGGCAGGATAAGTTATAGGTTGCATCGGCTGGACGAAGAGAATTTGAAAGCTGGGTTGAGAGAAATATTGAGGATTTTGGTTGCGGCCGGGGCTGAAGAGGTTGGAACTCTCCAGAGTGATGGACAAAGATTTAGTAGTAAAGGGACTAAGGATGAGGACTTGGAGGTGTTTCTGAAGACTGTTATGGCATGCGGAGGGCCGGCGTCTGCCGAAAAGTACTGGACAATGTACTGTTCTTTTCATCAGATGAGTGGCTGCAGAATGGGAGCAAATGAGAAAGAGGGTGGAGTTGATGAAAATGGAGAGAGTTGGGAAGCAAAAGGTTTATTTGTGTGTGATGGAAGTGCACTGCCTACTGCAATTGGGGTTAACCCAATGATCACTATTGAATCAACTGCTTACTGTATTTCTAAGAAAATTGCAGAATCACTCAAAATTACTTGATCCTTTCTACTCTGCCTCTTCAAAGGTTTGCATTTCAGCTGCAGGGCAACTCCATCTTTGTCAAAAAAATCTCGCCATTCCGCATCAGTCATTTCATTGCAAATTCCAAGTTTGTCTGTTTGAAATGTTCGTTTACTTGTTTGTCATGTAATATATGTTTGCCCGTTTATGTAAATAATTCAAATAAGAAATATTTTTCTATTCTTTTCCCGTTAACTCGAAACCTTACTTCACTGCTTAGCGATACTTCAAAATTCTTTATGCTCTGACTTCACTTAAATCTGTTCAGACTTGAAACTTCACCTTAAACATCCATGCATATGACTAAAAAAAAAAATTAAAAGACTAAGTGCAAGTAGAATTTTAAGGTAACAAGAGAAGATGGAAATTTTAGGAAAAAAGCACTTTCTTGAATCAAAAGCCGTATTCACCCATAATTGATAATTCACTACAAATCCAAAAAAACCATAACTTGATGAACTGGTTACTTTATTAACTTGAGATTGATTAGGTACCTCTCTGGACATCAATGTGGACAACAGTTCTCTCTTCTCGAATCCCTTCTCGAGAAGGTTAATGAGTATACATAAGATCTGAGCTCCAAAAACCATGGAAAAAAAGTTGTATTCTCAAACAATGTAGAGAGATTAGATTACGAGAATCTCTCAACTTGCTGATGCTTTAACTGCTTTCTCAGCTGCGTCGTCCAGATCCTCGGCAGTAATTAATGTCATGCCACTTTCCTGTTGAGGAAAAATTAGTTCAGTATGCATTCATGCACATTCATAATGAGAATCTAGAAAATAAATGCCTATACTGTTTGATCTTTTATTCACCTTTAGAATTCTCTTTCCCTGTTCAACGTTGGTTCCTTCAAGACGAACAACTACAGGTACTTTCAATTTAACCTTGAAAGGAAATTCGAAGAAGTTAGAATATCACAACGACTCCCATGAAAAGTAAACAAAATGCAAGAGCACTCGTAACAATTCCAAGAGTAAACAAAATTCAACAGCACTAGTAAGAATTCCATAAGTCCACAATCTTTGTACAAAATCATCAAATCAAATAACAAGACCTTTACTCTGGGCTTAAAAATTTTTTGCGGATATGACAAACCATTCAAAGAGAGGCAAAAGATTCACAAGATAGTAATAATATGCAACCAGGAAATATGTGAAAAAAAAAAAAAAAAAAAAAAAGAAAGGGTTGTTTGACTGTCTTCTAAAATGCAAAATGCAAACAGCAAACAGAGAACCCCCAAGAAACCCAAGGAAAAGATTTTGAATGGGGCTTGATTCTCATTCTACAATTCATATTACAATCTTAACTACCGTTGATTTGACAACTATTCAATGACGACACATTTCAAACTCAATCAAATCTCCACAACCCATTTTAACGTTGTCATCATTTCTCATTATAATGAGAAACTATATGAAAATCAAACACACCTTAAATAGGGAAGGCAAAACACAGATTTATATTTTGTACGGTTATTATTATTAATTATTATTATTATCTAGATTTGATTTTGTAGAAGTTAACTTTTAGGCAATTTGTGGTTGGAAATTAAGAAAAAGTTATGAATATAAGTGCAAAATTAATTAAATGGGTAAACTGGTAGTATATTGTTTGATTAAGAATGGTTGATTTTAATAAAAGCAGAACCATAGACGCAATTAACCATCTCGCAGGTTTTAGAAATAAGTCGAAAGTCATAAGCTATAAGCACCTATTTTTCATGTACATGAAATCAAAGTATACCAACTAATGTAAGTCCTAACCTGTTCAGCAGCATTGACAATTCCACTGGCTATGACATCACACTTCATTATCCCACCAAAAATATTCACCAAAATAGCCTTCACCTTATCATCTGATGTCAAGATTTTGAAAGCCTCCACAACCTGTTAATGAAGTTAAGATGTCCCAAGTCACAACTGAAACAATAAACAAAGATTTCACGACTAGCAAAGAAAAATTCCAGTCTTGCTTATAAGTTCGCAAATTCAAAAATTAGTTACCGAATCAGCTAAAGGAAAAAATTACGAATAAATATTCATGTATGCTTGAGATCAATTCAAAGAAAAAACATTGCGTGTACCTGGCCTTCAGAAGCATTTCCACCAACATCAAGAAAATTGGCAGGAGTTCCCCCATGCAACTTAATTATATCCATGGTAGCCATAGCCAATCCAGCACCATTCACCATACAGCCAATTTCTCCATCTAAGCCAATGTAATTCAAGTCAGCTTTTGCTGCATCAACCTGATAATTTATAGACAAGTAAAATTTCAGTATAAAAGGGTAGCCATCACTTTTAACTTGCTGTGTGCATGCATAGAGCAATGTATCCAGGTTCATTCATTCATGAACAAAATAAAGCATGGCAAATACCTCACGAGGATCCTCTTGTGTTGGATCTCGAAGAGTAAATATCTCTTTCTGACGGAAGGCAGCATTATCATCAAAGTTCAATTTTGCATCAGCTGCTACCAGTTTGTTATCAGAAGTCTCGGCCATGGGATTTATCTGCCCAAAAAATTGTGGTGCCATTTATTTAAGACTTAAAACAAACACCTGTGAATTTTGAACCGGTAGAAGATAAACCAATTAACAAAAATAAAGATAACAATTACGGTGATAATGCAAGTATGATTTGTTACCTCTAGCAACGTGCAGTCACATTTGCAGAAAAGTCCATATAACTTCTTCACTTGTTCAATTGAAGCATTTCTGTCAGCCACCTTCGGTGACAAACCATCAACCACCTTGGCAGCATCCTCGTCAGTGATTCCAGTGAATACATCAATAGGTACCTAGACGCGAGAAAAACAAAAAGTTCAAATCAGTAAAGAGAAATCATATATCCAAAAAGCAAAATCACCATAAGCAGATAAAAATCAAAGCAAAATTGAAGAGAGAAACCTTCACAATCAACTCTGGATGTTTCTCGGCAAGATCTTCAATGCTGGTTCCACCCTTTTTACAGGCAATAATAATCTGCAGAAATGATAGCATCAGTACACTGCTTGGCGTACAAAACACATTTCCTCAGGTTGATAATACCTTCAACTGAAACCTACCACTATGAGCAAGAACGCTTAAATTACCCCAAATTTACCTAATCGAAAAAGACAGCATATCCTAAATATAGAGCACAGCTAAATTCTGCTATACCTTTTCCTTTCAAGTCAGAACAATGACACAAGAAGCTGTTAAAATATCCATCTAAGCAAAGCAGTCATGGAAACGCATGCTGTGACGATAGTAAGATAAAAAATTTAGTCAATCTAAAGAAATTTAGTCAATCTACAGCTGATGAATGAGAATCCCAAGTCAAAACATTCAAGACAAGCAATAGATCATACGAGAAACAATGGATACTCAACTAAATAGCAGATATCTCTGAGATTATAAGTAAATAATGTACATTCACACAGAAGTAAAGATTAAAGTGATTAAGCCCAAAGTTTGATCAGCTTCACGAAGTCGGGAAACTGAAAATATAGTTAGTCTATGATTTTCGGGTACTTACAGGACCAGCAGTAACACGATCAAGAGTGATGGCAAAGTACATCTCATTGACAAGTGACAACTTTTCACACAAGTAAACCTGCAATACAGTTGAATGTAAAGAGATTATTATAATCAACTTACTAGTGCATAATAAAGACATAAAAAATTTTAAACTAGAAAAAGTGCATTAGATTTAACCAGAGAAAGTAAAGGACTATGATCAAACAGTTACTTATCGATTAAAAGGTAAGCAAGTATGAAATTCATGTCGAAGTTTAGAGGAGATCATAATCATGCAATCAGCTAATGGGAACAATACACTCCCTGACAAGAAATAATAAGCCATTGGAGTCCAAATTAGCTTACTCAGAAATGTATTAACTTAAGAACATAACCACCCCACCCCACCTCAAAAAAAAAAATAATAATAATAATAAATAAAAAATAAAAAAGAAAAACACACACACACACAAAGGGAATGGGGGGAGGGGGATTATACGGAAATTGCAAGCGTCTCTCCTACTCCAACATGCTAACAAGACTGGCGGAAAGGATCATAATGATAATAGAATTCAATCACATACAATCAATTTTACCCAGTCCTTAAAAGACTAGAAAATGGTTACAAAGTGTACGATCATTCATGAAATAAAGAACTTTAAATATTAGGAAGTGATGTTTGGCAAGACATCAATGCTTCACAAGATTTTCAAAGCATATAGTCATAAAGAACTTTAAATTTTAGGAAGTGATGTTTGGCAAGACATCAATGCTTCACAAGATTTTCAAAGCATATAGTCATAATACTAATGTTAATAAGTTGCAGCATGTTTTCCTAAATAATCTGATAAGATGCCCCTCACAATATACCTAAGCTGTGAGCCTTCATTTATACATGTTCACAATAAAAATGCATAAAAATAAGAAATGTTGCACCTTGCTGACAATTTTTCCTTGGGGCCCAGATTGCTTTGTGACAAGGATCTGTCCAAGCATTTTGCCTGCAACAATATGTACAAATCTTAAAAGTTAATTTTCTTGGTTAATTTAAGTAAATACTTCATTGCATTCTAACAATAAGCTACTTTCACCCATAACCTACAAGATTTAGCCCTTCGATCCTCACTGTTTCTTCCCAATTACAATCCTACCAACCAGCTTCTAATTTGATGTGTACTCAATTTAAACCACACATAACATGGATATGCTGTGCTAAATCTTCCACACTCATTCTACCTCGTTCTAATTTGAAATTTGCAAGGGACAAAAATTATGAGAATGAAACAAGCCATTATATTAACTGATAAGAGGAACACATGTTATAACTGAATTAGTGAATCCTATAGCTATTTAATGACACAATCATTTCAACCTACCCAAAATCTAACTCAAAATTAAGCACGAATGAAAATAAATATATAGCTGCATGGTTCAGCAATCAAATCTTGGGTAAAATGAAAGATTTCACTCTCTTTTTGGTTTCTCAAATTTGAAAATATAAATTAACCGTTAAACCACTTTGCAAGTGAACCAACCATGACCACCACTCACTGTTGAGTGGAAGCATAAAATGCAAAATAGTCTGTGGTGCTTCAGTGACACCAGTGAAATTGTGAGAAAGAGTTCATCCTACCAGCTACTTCTTCGGCCTGGTCAGCCTTCACAACGTGTACTCCACCCTGGAAACCATTCTTGAACGTTCCCAAGCCTCGGCCACCTGCAAGGATTTGGGACTTCACAACAACCTGCATCATAAATAATACGGGTATATTCTCCCAAATCAATTACCTTTAGCAGTTGCAACTCTACGGGAAAACTATACAAAGTCCAAGTACTATTATATCATTAATTACCCAAACAACTCTGTAAGCATCCTGACACTACAAGAAGTTCAAACATGAATAATTTCGCCTGCATTACCTCACTCTGGTTTGGGAACACCTCACGAATTGCCTTCCGTACTTCATTCAAGGAACCAGCTGCCACACCTTTGGGTACATTGATTCCATGTTTGCTCATCAACTCAGCTCCCTGACATCACCAACGGGCTGGTCACATAATGATTCAAATATACCGGACAAAATACCTAGAAAATTCCCAAGATTAATCTAGAAAATAGAATCGTAACTAAAGCTCCTCTGTCCAACGTCCAAAGTTCCATTTGTACGTCATAATGGTATTACATTTCCAGAATGATTCATCACCCAAAGATCAATAAATAGAGAATCTAAGTGGATACCTGATACTCGTGGATGTTGAGACGGCGTAGCTGTTGTTGTTGCCATTTTCCCGCGGCGGAAAGGGAGCGACCGGTGAGTTTTCCCAGCAATCCTCTTACCATCTTCCAGCGACTTTTTAGATCCTTCTGAAGTGGAAACTGACTCGGAAAATAATTTGCAAAAAATGGAATCGAAACCCTAAAAACGAACTAGAAATTTGCAATTAACAGGGCGGACCCTAATAGTGACCCAGTGTATATTCCTTCTTCTTTCTCGCGCTCCAAATTTTCCTCCTTTTTTTTTTAAGTATTTAATATTCCTTTTTCATTTTTCTCCAGTCTCTGTTTAAAAATAATAAAAATAATAAATAAATTTATTTTTACACAAATGCATTTATCGATTGCCAGAATTCAAAAGTAATTAGTTGTGTTACGTGCGGGAAAAAAAGGGTAATTTGTTGTGTGAAAAAATAGGATCGTATTAGAGCTTGTTTGATCTCTTTTTTTCTCTCAATTTATAAATTTACATATCATTAATTTAACATTTGATTTTACAACTGTTCAATTACAATCATATATTTCACAACTTTTTACATTTCCAATACACATTCTACCTCTCTCTTTATTATATATTCCTCAAATAAATAGGATCAAATAAGCTCGTAGTATGTCATATGTAAATATTCAGCATGTCTGTTGTGTATATATGACAAACATTGTAATCCGTCATAAATTTGTTAATAAAACATGTCAAATTGTGAATAAAAATATAACTGGGGAATTTGGGGAAGGTCAGCCCCGCCCCACCAACTTTTCTAGTCCGTTTATTGTTTAAATAGGTCAGAGTCAGATACGCATTAGATAACACTTTATGACTTCTTTTGTTGGACTACTTTTTAAATGAATTAATAAAAAAACGTATTGACTCCCTAAACGTGAGTGTCAGTTATCGGACTAGCAAAGTTGGAGCTCGTCAACAGATAACCCCATAAGGTGGGGCTAATGTTTCAAGCGGTTTTATTGTCCCTTGAAGATTGTCAATAAAAATGTAATTATCTCTAAACTCTTGTGTTCATTTTTATTTAATTTAATTTAATAGGTTGGACACCCGTCCATCCAACGACCTAGAACAGAGCAATTTGCCTTGCCTTGCCTTGCCTTGCCTTGCACCTTGCCCACCCTATGGGGCCCATCACACTCAGAGCCAAACGAGTTCACACTAAGAACCAAACGAGTTAGTTATCGATCATACTTAATGTGCTCCGTGTATATTTGCCACCAAATTATAATACAAGTTTATTCTAATGGGTTGTCAAAACCATAACTATCCACCAAGTGAAATTTTGTTCTTTAATGATGTCCCTATTGGGGGAAAAAACGAGGGAACAAATAATACAAGACAAGTGCAAATATGTAGGGTGAAGTAAAATTATCAATCTTAAAACGTGAAACAAAACAACCTTCTCTGTCCCAAATTGAAAACAAGGAATTTGATAATGCAGACAGGGCTGGGCCTTGCAAATGAGGATTAAAAAAATGCCAAGAAGTTCATTATTAACCCCTAGTCTACTTGCCGACCCCACCTCATTTACACACACCATAACTTTACCAATTTGATCTAGAGACTTGTTCCCTAGTAATTTTATTCACATAAATTGTGAAAAATTCTCGGACTCAACGTGAGATTGAGAACATGGATGATGCAAAAGTTCTTTGTGATTCTTACCATATTATTATTATTATTATTACTATTATATCACATTGTTAGATAGAAGTCTAAGCACCTGTCACTTCTTTGGGCTTTCACTAGATCACTCATCACCACTTGGTCGAGTTACAAATTTTGTTATGATCATAAGCACAACAAATTTTTATTGAGATAAATCTATTAGCAGATAAAACAACAGTTGAGGCGAAAAGGGGATGGAAAAGGGGAGAAGTTTCAGATCACTTTTCTCTCCCCTCCTAAAATATTGACTATTTCTCCTACTTTCTGTTGCTATGGCGGCGGCCACCTCGCGGGGGCGGTAGCTGACGCAATTTCTGATGTCGTAGAGGCGGTCGCGAACCCCCAGCCCCCATGTAACTCCGCTGCTGGGCTAAAGTCCATCTGTCGGCCTCAAGTTGCTTCCCGGCGAAGATCAACCTCTGCTGATCTGGCGTAATTACTTGTTTGTCTTGAATGACCTTCACGTGAGTATCGGCGTCGGAGAACTCTAGGATAATGGTCTCGCCGGCTAGGGTTTTAAGGAAAACTTGCATCTTTCGATTGAGATAGAGAAACAGAAAGCAAAATCTTTTCCCCTTCGTGACGAATTGTAGAGAGAGAGAGGAGGCGTGGCAGTGGCTCGGTTTCCAGAGATGAAGTCCGTGCAAGAAAACTATATCTGCAAAATCTTTTGCTTTTCGAGACGATTGAAATCAGAGAGGAGATTGTTGATGAATGCACAGAAGATGGGAGAGGCGTGTATTTTATAGTCGCAGTCTTTGGCTTCCGAAGACGACTAGAAACCGAACGCGTTTAGTTTAGTGTGGCGACCAAGAAAACCAACCCGAGAACTTAAGTTCGTAATTCTTTTTTAAAAAAATTATGGTGTGGCGCGCAAGAAAACCCAAGAAGCTCTTTCTTTCTTTCTTTTTTTTTTTTTTTGAAAAGGAGCTCTTTCGTAATTCTTTTTTTAAAAAAAAAAATTATTTTTTTCCTCTCACTAAAATTTAACATTATTAATTACTCAAAGGGAAAGAAAAATAGTACTCTCTCCGTCCCAAAAAGAAATTCCTCGTTTTCTTTTTTATTCTTCTTAAATTATATTCTCATTTCTTAAATTAATTTTTAAATTATCTAATATACCCTCATTTATGGTGCATAGTAACCAATAATAAAGAACAACCAAAGTAAAATATTAAATAAGTTAAAGGGTACATCAGGAAAAATATATTAAATTGTACATTTTTAATAATATTAAATGATATTTTCTTAATCTATGTGAAAAATGAAAGGGAAATATCTTTGTGGGAAGGAAAGAGTAACATTTTATATTTTTAGATTCCGATGACTAATAAAATTACACAGATTTTCACTGGGAAATGATTGAGTTTTCGGGGGCCAAAAAAAATGAGAGAGAAATGATTGATGATGTAATAAATTTTTTCAAATCCAACCCAGCTCTTTTTCTATTTTTTTTAAGTACAAATTAGGGAATTAATGGTTTTGAAACCCTTCTTCCAAAAACCCCGACATGGAATGAATTTTGATCAGATACCCCACCCCCCATAATTGATCTATCGCTCCCTCTTTCTACCTTGACTCCCTCTCCCTTCTCTCTCTCTCTCTCTCTCTCTCTCTCTCACTCTCTCATACACAGAAGAACACCACAATCAGACTACTATTGAGATTGCCAGCTCTTTAACAATGCCACCTTGCCGAGCCTCCACCACCCCAATCGCCTTTGTCATTCTTTGCCATCACCGCCATGCCACTATGCACTCTCGATTTAGAGTTTTGATTGTGATTTCGAGATTTGAAATCTCTCTAATTTCAAATCGCGCAATCGCAGTTTGAAACTAGATCGGTTGCATTCAAATCATAGAGTTCATATCAACAGTTTTCCAGCGAGTTGTAATGGAGGTATGTTGTGACTCAATGTCCTAGTGAATTGTTGTGAAGGTGTATTGTGACTCAGTATGTGACTCAGTATTCCAGCTAGTAGTTGTGATGGCAGTGGTGCTCTGACAAGTTGCGGATGTGTGTTGTGATTGATGGTGGATGTGGTGTTGTTGTGATTGTTTGTAGTATTCTGGCGAATTGTGGTGGATATGTGTTGTGACTCAGTGTTCAGCGAATTGTTGTGGTGACTGGTGGTCTGGTAACAATTTGTGACTAATAGGACCAAGAGAAAGTTACAATAATTAATCACAGTCACAATAATTGGTCACAATGGTGATAATTGGACGCCTGATTTTTACAAAAAAAAAAAAAACTTGTATATACCTTGATATTAAAAACGAAGTAAAAAAGATAGGTAGTTCTCTAGTTAATGCTTTTTTGATTGTCTACTAGCCGATCCATGTATCTATTTCAAATCAAGGAGACCCTTTCTTGGGCTAGAAGCCCACCTAATCCTGGGCAGAAAGGGCCCAATGAGTACTTTCCTTACATTAATTGATTCCACTTTATATATTTTCTTATACCTAAATAATTCGCTACAATATATATACATATATATGAAATAATTATAATCGGACTAGTGATAGTTCAAATAGTAAAAAGTATTTTTTATTAGGATTGTGATCTTAGATTCGAGTCTATTATGCCCTTCTTTGAGGTTGCCCCAACCACGTAAAAAATAATAATAGCTATCGCGTGTCATCATACATTTTCATAAGGTAGGCAAAGATAAAAAACCTAGAATCGTATTAATAAAAGTATCTCCAACGGCAACACAGAGTGCTGAATTTTAATGACACAAGGCATAAATAGTCCTATGTGGCATAGACTTCGTTGAGCACTCTTTCTAAATGTAGAAGGGGTGCTAGACACAATTTATTCAACATTTCCGATTCTCCCACTTTTCTCTCTTCTCCAATCAATTATTATTCTATATATGTCCACTAGCTCAACAATTTAAAGCATCCATTGCAAACACACAGGCATGGAGTCAAAATAGGATTGGACCGCACTGGGTTTTCGACAAGAATTTTTATGTTTTTATAGTGAAATCACCCCTCCACCATGGATCCTGAAAAGAATTGCAGAGTTTGGGCAAAAGGAAAAAGAAAACGGGTAGGGAAGACTGGTAGGAAAGAAGACGTTGGATCCTTCAGAGCAAATTACTTATTTGCCCTTATTTTAATTGACTCGGTGGATCTTCTGGGCTTTTAAAATTTGCTTAAGCTGACCCAACATAATTCTTTTCTTTTATTTTCTTTTCTTTTTAATATTAACATAATTCTTTTTTTTTTATTTGGGACAGGTTAACGTAATTCGTTTCAATAGAAGGATTATTATTCTTATTATTTTATTTTTTTAGTAATCCACTTTTTTAATTCTTCTAAGATTCTATGAAATTTGTTTCCTAAGATTTTTGATTAAAAAAATTTATTGAAATTAATTATGTTGACAATTTAAACTCTCATTTTAGCCAAGAGAAAAATATACTGACAAATCATAAGTTATAGTGACGCCCACACTGAACCAAAAACCTGACTCCGTCCCCGGAGACATATTATATATTTTTTTCATCTTTTCCTGCCAAATTTATCAGAATGGATGTTATGCCATTGGCCCAATGGAGATCCTCGAAATGTAAATGTTTATAAAAACTTCACAATCCGTCCCATTCACCCTTTCACTATGGGTGGGAATACACCGCCCATAGCTGATGTGGGATACACATGACAGTCTCAACAAGCTGTCATGTGTGTGCCACATCAGCTGTGGGTGGTGTAACCTAGCCCACAGTGGGCGAGTGATCATTTTCGTTACTTCCATTGTCTGACGCGTTTAAAGGATCAGCACTTATTTCAGTATTATTATACTAGCTGAAACATGCTTACAATTGGTTTACAGCGACACTAATGCTTTTGAATTTTTACTGTCACACCATGTTAAATAGCAAAGAAAAGATCCTACCTAGAATGTTCAACCTGGGAGATGAATAAAAAGTTTCATACACCTGATGAGGTAGTTGATCCTTGGCTTCCCCAGTAAAATAGCTCCCTTGAAGCTTTCCGGTAATCACTTGCCCTGAAATCAGTACTGACGAATTCAGATTACTTATCAGTACTGACGAATTCAGATTACTTATCTAGGATATATATCTTGACGATCTTAAGCACCATTGTGGGAAAAAAAAAAAAAAAGATTGACGTGTAACAGCCTCACCTCAATCTCACATCGCTTGGGTAAAAAAAGTGATACCAGTTTATAAGCCATGAGACCCATTTCATCTTACATGAGGTCTTTTGGGGGAGAACCTAAGAGTAAAACTATGCGGGTTAGGCTCAAAGCAAACAATATCATGTCAAAGTGGAGTGGGTCGTTACAGATGGTATCAGAGAAAAGCTCAACCGGAAGTGTGGCCAATGAGGACGTTGGATCCCCTTAGGTGGGGTGATTGTGACAGCCTCAATCTCACATCGCTTGGGTAGAAAAAGTGAGACCAGTTTATAAGCCATGAGACCCATTCCATCTGACATGAGGCATTTTGGGGGAGAACGTAAGAGTAAAACTGTACGGGCCAGGTCTAAAGCGGACAATATCATGTCAAAGTGGAGCGGGTCATTACATGATGAGTGTTAATTACCTGTTGGATTTTAGTAAAATTAGTAGGAGTATAAATTAAGGAAGGAAAACAATGGTATCCTGCTTGAGATGCTCTGATTCCTGACCCGACATCGGCATCCAGAGGCCAATTTCTATGGATTATCGAACCTCTTCGTTCCTCTTCCGTCCCCATCATCACTTCACCAATTAATATAACAGCCCACTCTAGCAAATCAGGCGCAAAATCCTCAACTGCGGCTGCTACATTCGGATAACCATGCTTGGACTTCTTTGGGGTCATTGTAGGGTTTCTCACAGATCAGCCGAGTTCTTCTTTCAGCTAGGCTTCAAACTAGGATCTGATAACAATAATTCCTTTCACGTTTTGGGTGAAAGTTCTTCGAAATGGAAGTGTCTATATGTGTATATCCTTATTCTTCAAGCATTTCTAGACTGGACGAAACTTAGAAGGCCACAAACAAGGAACAGACAACCAAGAATTTGATGTTTCATGGACAGAGAACATCAACAAAAGAAACAAGACCAAAGTTAGTGCTTAATCCCCAAAGGGACGTCCTTTAATTTGTTCATCAGCAACCCAGCTCAACAAATTACTCCTGTAAAAAGAGGGAAATGGACTGTAACCAGCGGGGGTTGGAGGTGATTCGACGAGGTCCCTGTTAACAGGGGAACACAAATGAAAATGAGAATATGCAGAAAATGAAGCAAAATTTACAGGGCCTATCGATTTTCATTATGCCATAGGATTAAATACAAATGTTTGCAGCTAAAAAAGAAAGAGAGAAAATCTGATCAAGAATATGAAAAACAGGAATCTAATACAGCATTTAATGTAATAACGCAGTTTAAGACTTTAAGTACCTTGTTAGATTCGATAAACATGAACAATAAATTAAAAGATCTATGAGCAAACAAAACATCAAACACCTGGCATGCAACTAACAATGAGATCGTAAACGAACCACACCAACATGGGAAACTCAAGATCATCAAATTTTTCTTGGCATGCATGCGTGTCTGTTCCAAATGTCGCCCTAGTCCGGACTTGTATTCAACTCGCAGGAGCCTCCTATCCATTACTAAACCCTTCTTCGCTAAATCGCTTCCAGATACCTAACTATATATCCCCTTGATTAAACCTTTCCAGGATCTCATACGCGCAAGTTTTCTACATTGAAGGTAACGTAGCTACGGAAAAAGTCAGAAATACCAGTGTTCCTTTTTCCATTTTTTTTTTAATTATTAATGTTATAAAACGCTTGATTACCAAAAGGGCTCTCTTCCCACAAATATATAGTAAAAGAAATGGCATTTTAGGATCTTTATTATGATTTTGGTTCCTTTTTTCCCATTTTTCTTGTATTTCCTCCCCAAGTGAGGTTTTGAATGATGTTTACAGTATAGTCAATTACTCATAACACATGAAAAATATTTAGACCTGATTGTAGTCCCCGTCCCTCACATAGACAAGTAAAAAAAAAAATCGAGCTTTTCATCTAAGTACCGTGCCCAACTGTTATAAGGAACATTCTCTCACATGGGATATAGTAAGTCCCACCTAAAAGTGAATATATTCAAAAACACTCTAAATAAAGAAAACTTTGAGCCAGTAATACAGATACTGATCACTCGTTTATAAAATACCAATGGGGTAACATTAACCAAAATTTGGTTCATTTTTCATACTCACAATTAAGTTCCGTTAATGCTCATTTACTATGTGTACATTTCGGAAGGGCCAAAAAAAGGGAGAGAGGGAGAGAGAACATTAATTATATATATATATATATATCAAATCAAAATATCTAACGAGGAGAAACAAATTCATGGATAAAATACGATAATGCATTAATAGCGACAAAATTACATGTCTACCCTTACTATTCAGAGTACCACATGAAAGTCTCTTGTCTTGAATTTACAAGAGTCAAACTAGTAAACAAAGGGCCCGAAACGAAATATGCCATGAAATGCCCACACATTTTTGACAGCCAAATCTTGTCCCTTCACATTAGGGACTTTAGCGACCGGGCCTTAATCCGCTTCCGAGCCCGCTTCCGCCCGGTCTCGCTCTCGTCTTCTTCCTCGTACTCAATCTCGTCCTCGATATCCAATCCTTCGTCAATGATTTGGGACAACACAGACGGCTCCGTTTCATGTTTTTGATCGACATTCTTAGGCACGTGCCGGCTACCACCACTAGTGTTACTATTTTCACCTCTCTTTTTCCCCCATCGAGGTCCGAAACCCGAGTAGTAGTAGAATTCATAAGTATTGGATGTCGACGAAGTTGAAGCCGGCTTCTTGGGCCGGGCACGGCGCCTGGTGTCGGCCGCCAACTTATCGGCTTTCTTGGCAACCGCCGGAGTCCCGTTGTTGTAGTTCCGAACCTGAGTTAAATGGTGCTTGCAATAGGAATTCCCTTCAGCAGCCTGCTGTTTACATTTCCAGCCCTTTCCGTCAGTTTTGCAGCAATACACAGTAATATCTGTGTCTCTGTTTATCCCGGGATTTTCCGTCCCTTCCTCTGCCGTGTCCATGGCGGAGCCGCCCTCGATTCCGCCATCGGAATATTCCCATTTCATAACCTCGATCTCCCCAGCAACTCCGTCATCCGAAGCCATTTTCATGGACGAAGCACTATTAATAAAAATCCAACGAAACAACATCGCATTTCAGTTCAAATCTCGGAAAATCAAAATTCTATTATCTGCAAATAGAAAAATCCACAAATGCCGACTGATTGCAGAACCCTAAATGTCTGCAGCATCAATAGAGAGCTGGAAAATTGCGAGACAGTCGAAATTAAACCCAGAATAGAAAAGATTACCTCTCAGCAGCTCCAATAGATCCTCCCAAGCTCCCATTTTTCTGAAAACTATCATTTTTATTGACCTGCATAAAAATTAATTCTATGTCGAAGAAACGGAACCGCCCGAGCTATAATAAACAAAACAGTGAAAACCCAGAAAGGAATTCAAATTCCCAACCCAAAACTAACAACAAAAACCCATGGATTCACATTTTGTAACCAACCCTAGTGGTGGGTCTTAAGAAAACCCTAGAAGAGAAAAGAATAACAGCAGAAATGAAGGGACATTTGGGAAGAATAAGAAATGGGATTTAACAGATCTGAATATAGGAACAAACTGGAACCAATATAAAGTAAATTTAATTGACCTGCGACGACGGCGGAGGTAGCAGTGGCGGAGGAGTTGGAGAAAAACTCATAACATCCCAAGGGGACTGATTCAACTGACAAAAATGGGTCTGAAGAACCGTACCGGGTTTCAGAGAAGATGCAGCATATATCAATGGAGAAATCTTGGCGTGCTTCCTTATTCTCATGGCGGTTCTGTGGATTCTTTTGGGAGTTTTTTTGGTGAACAATCGAGGGCAGAAACTCTGAATTGTAGAGGCTTTTGTGGGGGTAGGGTGGGTGGGGTGAGATATATAAAGTATGTGGGGGGGTGCCGTTAGCCACGATGAAAGCTAGATCCAAAAGGCTTTTCATTTTTTTCTTAAATTTTCTCTCTTCCTTTATACATATATTATACATATATATCTATATAAGGTTTATATAAAAATAACACATATAAATGAGTTCATGGGTTGTATATATCTATTACTTTCTCTCTATATAAATGAGCATTTTTGTTTTTTAGAGAGACATAGAGTTACTATGGCCCACATTTGTTGGTCAAAAGAGAAAAATTATCTGTAAATAGGAGTTAATAAGAATTATATAAACGGAGATAGGGGTGTGACAAAGAATCTTGTAACCTATGGTCCGTCTTACCAAAACAAAAAAATATTTGTTCGATTATTTAACTCAATATAACGTCTAAGTTAACTTAGATTATTTACTTTGAAATAAAATATTTGCTCAAATGCGTGGTGATTCAAGCGACAAACTTACTGAATTAAACACAAAATTTTCGTTTGCGCAAATAGTGTGTTAAGAAGTCGTATCAAGAAATTGCTAAAACATTGTGCATGTCTTGCTTTTTCTCTACCACTAATTGTGTAAGTTGGACATTATATTTGTAAGGTCAAGAAAATGGGTATTTTGATTGATTTTATTAGAGGGGATGTGATATGTTTCTCGTGGTTAGTAGTATTATTATGGTTGATTGTATGAATTGCAATGATAATACTGATTTAGAGATTTTATTAATATTTTTTGTGTAAAAAGCTTCTCAAATAAAGAGGTGATAGAAAGATGAATGGCCTTAGAAAAATTTTTTTATTATTATGTAAAATTGGCAAAATTCTCATTTAAATATCAATGTCATATATACACAATAATAATAATAATAATAATAATAATACACATCTAGCACAACCATGGCCCTAGTTGGACTAATTTGTAGCAGATCAAATTCTTTGAGTTGATTAGTCAAATTCACAATCTAATATCTACAATAGCGATATAATGTCTTTTTTTTAGAAATTTTAATATACTCTCATGAGAGTTTGTTAATATACACACGCCTGTGTGACAATACATAAGTAGTTGAAATGAGTATCATTTTTTTCAAAATCGACCAGACATGTATTGTCATATAGGCATATGTTATATATATATATATATATATATTAAAATACCCCATGAGGGAATATCAAAAATTTTATTTATTTTCTACTTGAATGTGTAACTTAAGCATTCGGCTGCACACTCTTTCTAATATTGTAAGGCACCTAAATGGTTGAGGTTCTTACAATAAATAAATTTTCAATATCCGATATTTTCTTTAGGAGAAAAATATCGTTGGGGAGTTACCCATTTGATAGTGACATTGTTAATAACTAACATTATTATATTTTACATTTCTATCACATTGAATTATAAAATATTGACACTTGTAATTCGTGATAAAAACAAAGTAACTTTATCATAAATTACAAGCATCAATGTGACAGAAAAAGAACAACAATTATAATTATCTACATATTATAATCAAATCTAATTATAATCAATTGTGCCCTTACTTTATGACACCAAGTTCAATTGTTGCAAAATAAATTATATTGTGACAATATTCATTGATCTAAGGGGCCCTCAAATATCCTTAAGAATAATTTAGATTGGAGATTGGTCTCCAATCTAATTGACATTTTTTCATTAGATAGTGAATGTGTGGATGTCTCCATATATTTATAATTATCCACTCATTCTTTAATTACCAAAATGTCAACTACTAGTCTACAATTTAAATAAATAGCACTATTCTATTCTTAAAAGAGAGGTCACAATATATGAAATATTAAAATCAATATTAATTAAATATATGAATTTGGATTGAAGTGTAAAGGAATGCAAGACTTGGGGACCTAAGCTAAGGATGGAAGTACAATAAAATGTAAAATTTGAGGACTTTGGTGCAAATTACCTCAAAGATTAAGCACCCTGGACGCAACTCTACCACCTCAATTGATTCATGTTATCCCGAAGAAGTGAAAATTCAGACACCAAACTCATTTCATCTTTCACCGAGCTCTTCCGATCTCCCTTTTTCTTTTCCTTCTTTTTCCCCCCTTTTGGGTGGGAAAATTTTAATTGCTGATTAACCGAAATCGTAAAACCCACATGGTTACACTGGTAATTCTCAGTGCATCCACCCCAAAGCTGGAGATAATATTCTGAATTACATCGCCAATAGAAGAACCAGGCTTAAAAGGTTTCCACCAATCCCAGATGCCACAAATTGATGATGTTTGTTGACGTTCGATTTTGTTTAAGTCATAGTCAACAAAGTGTACACTTAAGTGTCAGGTCTACTAGGATAGATATGAAATTAAGTTCTGAATTTTATGTCCCATTTGAAATCCAAGCCCAAGTCAAATATGTTTCGGATTTTTAGAGAGAGAAATTGTTCCAAAAAGTGGATCACTTAATTGAGTCTTTCCCCTCTCTATTTATAACATTGTACAAATTTCCAGGGGTTCTGTCATCAAGTACATCACAAGTACAAATAGAACATTCTAAACTGAAAATTGAAAGTACAACTATTCTAGTACAACATAAGTACAACGACTTTAACTCACTTGTTTGAATAATTAACGTTCACTATCTATTGTATCAGCACCTATAAATGTCACGTGTTCTACCACCACAATGTTTTTTTTTAAATACAGTTGAGAACTTCGAGGAGGGGAGTATAGACTCAAAACCAAGACTTTTTCTAGTAAATCATATTTTTTACTACTTGATCTATCACCTTTTGTCTAAATTGATGGTTATGTTAAAATGTCAAATTTTAAATAAATAGAAGAGGCGAGGAAGGAGAGGGGGAAGAAAGAGAAAAAGGGAAAAAAATCGTTCAAACTCCACTGGATTAATAGGATCCAAGTGAGTTTCTCACATCAGAAGCCTATGGTTAGAGATTGTAATTTTAGCCCAAAAACTTGAAATATGGGGGTACCCCTCCCCCCCCCCCCCGGCGGGGGCGTTGGCATTTAGTAACGGGATGGATATGGGGCG
The DNA here is from genome assembly GCA_963692815.1 of Nyctanthes arbor-tristis. Classification (NCBI taxonomy): domain Eukaryota; kingdom Viridiplantae; phylum Streptophyta; class Magnoliopsida; order Lamiales; family Oleaceae; genus Nyctanthes; species Nyctanthes arbor-tristis. The sequence continues at coordinate 24,442 of CAVNYN010286701.1, forward strand.
AAAGTGTCCGCCCCGAAATCTTAACGGGCCGGGGATGGGTAATGGCTGCGCCCACCCGCTAACCCAATAATTTGTATTTATTTTTTGAATAAAAAATTTTATAGGGAAATTTAGAAAAGATTTGAATATCTGACAATTGAATTTAGCTCCCAAGTCTTAAATGAAGGTTTTCTTGTAATGTTTGAACATTTAACATTTAGTATGTGGTTGAATGTTGTTTAATGAGTTGAACTTTATATTTGACATTTGGTTGTAATTAAAAATATTATATTAAAACATTTTATGATTCAACGTTTAATTATTATATATGATTTTGTTAAATGTTAAAGTATTCTTATTTCGGTGAATTTAATGTTATTTTGAGTTTTATTTTATTATTATTTTTTTTTTTGCATTCTACATTTTTTTAATTCTATTAGAATTTTTGAAAATAGAGCGGGTAACTGGGTTTTTTTACCTATTTGACCCGAACCCACCCCACCCCGTACACGATTCAAATGGGTAAGGTGCAGGTATGGAGCGGGGTTGATAGAACCCGCTACCGTTGTCATTCCTACCTATGGTTCAATTTCACCCTCCAACATTCTGTTATAATATTTTTTTTAAAAAAAAGCAAAAAAAAAAAAGAAAGAAAGAAAGAAAGGAAAAAAGAAAAAATCATTATCGCCATCAACGTGAAAATTGAAGGGAAAACTGGGTTGTCAAAGAAGAAAAGCAAGGAACATTTCAATTTGCCGTCGATAATTAATTGGAGAAGGTTTGGAGGATGCAAAAAAAAAAAAAAAAAAAAAAATTTAACAAGTAGGATTATTCTAGAAATTTCAAAATAAAGAAAAAGAAATGAGTATAATTTAGAGATATATCTAATTTTTTTCTTAATAAAGGACGAAATAGGCGAGCGGAGGGAAAGTCAAGAAAGAACATGTGTAGTTCAAACTTGAGACCTTAACCTTGGAAGGAAAGCTTTCAAACCATGCTAACATATCTATTGTTATTGCCTTGTTTTTGCAATTGTAGTGGGCTAAAGTTGTCCAAAAAGAAACAAAAATACATGGGCTAAAAAAGGTAATTGAACACCTTAAAACGTGGATGTGAGCATTTCCAATATAAAATGTGTAGTCTTGAAATGACATGGATAAAAGATAGATACATAAAATTTATAAATTGCAATATTCGCTGTCTTCTTTCTATATTTTTCTTTCTTTATTTTTCATATCTTTTTCACAATGTATTTGACCCTTTACAACTAGACATTGTCAAAGAAACTGTAGAGAGCAAACGGAAAATAAACAGAAAAAAGATAAGAAAAAAGAGAGATAAACTGAAATTTATACATTTTATATGTCTATCTTTCTTGTACACGTCACTCTAAGACTACATATATGCATTGTAGATTTGTCCTAGCAAGAAATGCATCGCTTACCCTTTCATTTGAACCGTGTTTAAGTCACCGTCTGCACTCTTACCATTCTCCTAACTGTACTTTAAAACGATGAATTATTTCTACTAGTTCAAAATCGCTTCCCCCCCCCTCCCAAAAAAAATAAAAAACCCCCCAGATATTAAAAAAAAAAAAAATTCACCACAAGCATTGTATGTCACGTGAGAATTTTGTAGCATCGCTATCAATCCAGTAATCCAAATATCCGCCTACAAAACATCCCTTCCTCCACTAGAACCACGATATTTAGATCTAATTCTCCTCTAGTGTCTCTAGTGCTTTAGAGGAGAATGCCACATGCACTATGTAACACCCCGCAAAATTTTAATAACGACGCTCTTCCGATCTCAAAATGATAATAATTTGATAATAATAAGAAACTACTTGAATTCCAAAGATTTCACGATTATGGCTCAATTGAACGCAAAAAAGTAGAATATGACAATATAATCGTATCGAATTGCAATATTGTAAGATTGCCATTCAATTGAATAAGGAAAATTGAAATATGACAATGTGATTGTATTTGAATTGTTACTCAAATGAATATTGGTAACACGATTGATATTTGAACAATGAATTGGAAGGTAACTATTGACATTGCATTGATAAGGATTGACAAACCGCATAAGGTTGCGGTATTGAATAACGACGTAAATTTGTATTAATACTCCACAAGACTCAAAGATTGTTACTCGAGAAATGCCTAAAGGCAAGAACGCGGTCGTTGATTAGTATGACGTGAAATGCAACCAGCGAATTGTAAACCCTATTAAGTTGGAGGTCTTGAATAACATAGATCAAAATACTATGACTTAATTGTAAGACTATGTAAAAAATAAGGACTGTCTGAGCAATTCGGCGCTAAGTATACGGTGTCATATCGCACCACATGTCACGTTCTGACTAGTAGATCTCAAAGGTTTATTAAAATCATTTAAATTCGGATATTTCTACCAAATATAAATATGGGAGGAACGGATGGAAATTTCACGAGCAACCCAACCATCCTAAGACTCTCCCATCCGACTTCTTCCTCCCCTCTTTCCCTCTACACATCCTTTGGCCCATGACCTTGTTTCTTGAGCTCTTCATGATATAACCATGTACATATATATAGGAAAATTCGTCCAAAAACACTAAAGGGTAAAAAGCAACCCTTAAAACCTATCAAACTTTAAGTGTTATACTTCGAATTGACCCCTCATCATATATATAATAAATACAATTTGAAATGCCATTTTGATTAAGGAAAATGAAGTTTCTGAAGGCATTTGTCAACAACTCAAAGAATTTTTGGAAAAAATTAAGTTAAAGAGGTGAGTAACTATAATATTTTGATTCCCTTTCTATATACATAAAGTTTTGATAAAATAAGCGTGTATTTTGACTGATGATTTTCATGAGACAAACATGGATTTTGATGCATTATTATTAAAAGAAAGATTGGTTTATTGCATTTGTATAGCTAGTTATTATTCCATCCGTTTTGTATTGAATTTCTTTGAATTGTTTCTTACACTATGACCTATTCAATGATCCTGAGATATGGAAGATTAGTGTGGTGTTTGCTTTTAATTAGAACTTCAGTAAGGGTCAGCCGGGGTTCATTGTGGATCCACTTAATTGTACATGGCCATGATTGAATTGATATGAATCTTGCGCGCACCACGGGTAGTAATTTAACTAGTGATAGGACCCTTTTGTGTATTGAAAAGCTTTGTACATGCAATAATTTTCTTAAACATGAATTTTACAAATGAAAGAGGGATCAAAGGGTTATGTTACTCACTGAGTACTTCATACTCACTCCCTCTTCACTACAATTTTTATAGATGATTCAAGCTATGATATTGGAAAAGTAAGGCAAACCATGAGTTGAAACATGCTCGCAAAGAGAAGTAGAGTTGTGCATGTAGTGAAAACCTGTATTTGAATCGAATATGAAAGCAATTATGAATTTAATACCATTTTGTATTAATGAGTATATCCACCTCTCTATAAATGTATTTCTAGTAATTGGAAATTTAACTTTCAGTATGATAGCTTTTCAATTATTTGTCTTAACTAAATTAATTTTACTTGTTTTGATAATCAATAAAATATTTCTATTGAGATAATTTGTTGTATTCTTTACATTTTATTGAAAAATCTAGTTTCAATAATTCTTTAAACTTTGACAACTTACTAATTCAAGAAATTAACTTTATAGATTGTTAACTTGCTAGTTTAAGTAACAAGCTTTATTTTGTTAAACTCTACAAGGCAAATATATTTTGTTTGTTTTGTACCTCATGTCCCTGCTATTTGTATTAATAATTCCGCTACAGAATTTGTTAATCAATATAAAATAGTCGAAAATATTGAAAAATTAGCAGAACGTGACACACTTAGGTGTACTCTGAATCAAAACTCCTATTTTATAATAATTTGCTCCCAATGACAGAATTTTGGAATATGATATTGCTAGCCTGGTGGACCATAACTTTAGAAAATTGCAATTGCATTAGGTCATGTACTAGGACCGCTTGGAACGTATTTCCTCTATTTGAACGAATTTTATTCGGATTTTCTAGCGTGTTATCGGTGACTAATAATAATTTAATTATTGAAATTTCAATTCTTAACCAGTCAACCACGGGCCAGCTTTTTTCCGTTTTCCAGCGTCGCCACTCTCCACCAAAATTACCAACATTCACAAGTTTTTTTTTTCTTTTCCTATTTTTTTTTGGAGGGAAACCATCGTCATGAGTTACACTCACGTAATAATCACATAAACACACTCTCACACGTAGGAAAATATTTAGAAAATCGAACCATTATCGAATCGAGAGGGGCAATGGTTTAAAGGTAAAAATGTCGACTGTGATTTACCCGGTTTTAATTAAATAATAATAAAAAAATAAATTTAGGATTTTTTTTATGAATTTTTTTCCAGTTTCTCGGTTGTTTTTTTTCCGATTGAACCTCTTTTTTTCCTTGTTGAACCGGTTTTTTCTCACTTTTCAAGTTGGTTCTTAAATTACCGGTTTTCTCAGTGAACTTGACTGGTTTTCTAGCTAGTTCCCGTTTTTCCAGTCAGTCCAGTCCGGTTTTTAGAACACTGTTAAAAACTTGAAATTTGGAAACGTGCTACTACCCAAATTCTTCAATCACACATAATTTGTGTGACAATCAACTTTGAGGGAATGGTGAAAGAAGCACTAGCTCCACCCATATGTAGGTTGTCTAATAATCTCCTACTATGTATGTCGTAAGACGAATGGCGGGAGATCAATTTAAAAAAAAAAAAAGATAATCACAATCTCACGCCATACAGTTATCAGGATTATCCCGCAAACACGCGTAGTAAGAGAATGAGAATGGTAGATGTTGGTACTTTTTAGCAATGGTTATGTTGGGGATATCATTTTTTAACTCAAACTTAAAATTTTTATTATTTTATGTAGCAAAGGAAACTAATAGCTAAAAGTACATTAAAAAAATAAAAAATTACTCCCTTCAGGAAAAAAAAAAAAAGGTCAAAAAACCACACTAACAATTTCCCAAAAATTGCATTTCTTTTAATTTTATATTTTCTTAGATACAAAAGAGATATAGAGTAGGGAAGAGAAATTAAGAAATGAATAGATTTGGTTTAAATCAATTGCGTCTCACTCAAAACATGAGCATCTAATTATTACAATACAATTCAAACTACTAATTTTATTTTGTTACTGGTGTGTAATTTCTATCTTAAAGTAATCATATTAACATATTATTTTATTTTTAGTCTTATAAAATTCACATATATTAGACGAATCTTTTCACTTATTTTCACTCATTCAAGCTTGTTAAGTGTGTCATAGATTGAATCATACATAAATTAGAATTCAAAAACAAAAATTTGTGAAATGTAATCTACAAATAAACCATTCACAAGTCTACAATTCTCTAGACTACAATTAAAAGTGGCATGCTAGCAGGGCCGGCCCTGTTGTAAGAGCCGACCGAGTTGGGTCGGGTTGAATACCCCGGGTATGTGGGCCCCATCAGATTTCAGTAAGTGAGCAACTTCCGTGTATCTTTGATGACTCTCTTCTTTCTTATCGGCTTTCCCTTGAGGCTCACTTTCTATCTTCTGGCTTCTTTGTATAATCGACGCGGCTGACAGAGGCAAGGCTTCGGCTTCGGTTCCGGCTCCGGCTCGATCTGGATCCCAAGCCTGACCGAATAAAGTACCCTTCGTTAAAAACTCGTGGGCCAAATATCCAGCCAGAATCGGATTCTTCGAAATCGGCTGCTCAATCCGCTTTGCCGGCGCTGATAAGTGCAGGCTCGGCTTGGCTAACGTCTTAGTTGTTACTGTTGACGGTTTCTTCAAAATGCTGGGACCATCATCTATTTGTTTCCGCTTATTTGACGGAAAAACTTGACGGCGTGAACTGTTCATCATCTGAAGACACGTGTCCCTCTCACCACACCTCCACGTCACCACAATTACACAAACTCTTTTCCTCCCATCCACCGCAGAACGACAGCGTTCCAAGAAACAACCAAAACGGCACCGTTTTAGGAAAACCACGCTAATAAATACATACCCCAATTCCCAATTAAAACATCAAAATCATTTAAAAATAACAAAAACCAAAAAAAAAAAAAACAAAAAACAAAAATAAAAAATTCACAATCGCAACCAATACGTAAACCCACAGATCGGAAATTTGAACGGAAATCCGGATTTATTCACACGCAGAAACACGAGAGAGAGAGAGAGAGAGAGAGAGAGAGAGAGAGAGGGGCAGGAGGTCTTTGAAACGAGTCTGGATGGGGAATTTATAGAGCGAATGGCGAAGAAAGGGGCCTCAAGTTTGCGAAAATTACAAGGGAAGGGAAAGCGGATGTTGAAATTGATATTCGAAGTCAACCGCCCTTAAATATGGATTTTATTGCTTGCTTTTCTTTTGTGGAATTTCTCTGTAAACCCCACAATTTTTTTAATTATTTGTATTATTAAGTAATTAATTGTTAGGTAGAATAAGTACTATTAATAGAAAAAATTACTCCCTCCGTGCTATAAAAATATACACAATTTCTATTTTTGTTTATCTTAAATTATAATCTATTTATATAAACGAAAATGAAGTTAATAATTTCTTTTCTAAATATGTTCTTACTCCATTAAATGACTATATTAACTAAATACAAGAGTGATCCAATATTGAATAAGGATATATTAGAAACGCTTCCGATCTGTAAATTTTATATTTCCAATCACATTAATTCACATTTCTTAATCTACGTAAAAAATTGATATGCGTCTATTTTTATAAGATTGAGAGCTTACAATATTAGTATTTTGTCTGCTTAAATGCTATGACATGTGCATTTAAGTTAGATGTGTATGGGCTGCAACATGTTATATATCATATTTAAAATGTAAAACTTTAACTTATTTGTATCTGAAATAAATGAATCAAGCGTGATAATATGATTTTTCTTCTGCGTGAATTAGCTAGAGAAATAGTAGGCTTATTAAGATTTATTAAATGGGGACTTTGAGTACATATTTTTTGAACGGTCATATTTTCTTGAATTTTTTGTAGATAAGTCGCTAGAAAATTTATAGGGTTTTATGGTATTCTTTTATTATTACTTCTAAGTAGACTAATTTCATGTGTGTGAGTAAGTAATGTGTCTCCGAGTACTATTTTAAGAGGAACGAAAAATACCTTCATAAGGGAAGTCGCCCGGCCTTTGGGTAATGGTGATATATATGCATGAGAAATATGATCCAGGCCTCATACCTACCTCAACTCCTATTTTATCACTTTTAATATTGTACCATTATTTTGTATTTTCAAAATTAATTGGTAGTTAAATTTAAACAATTAATTAATTAAATGAGCACGGTACTATAAGCTAGCAAATATTGCCCTTTTTGCATCTTATAAATTCCAACTGGGCAAGTAGTCGCTTGTCGAATGCGCCAAAATAATAAATACCTCACTCAACTAAATTTAAAATAACTTGGAAAAGCGGAGAGTGAGGGTCGAACCCACAAAGAGTGTTAGATAAATCTAATTGTTTCGTGTCAACTAGTGAAAATTGGAGGTTTGTGAAATATGGAACTAAAAACTAAAGAAAAGAATAAAAGCAATTAAAACATAAGTATAAGGAAGAAGATAAAAACATTAATGTCAACTCCAGTTCTTAGTTCAGTTGTGCACTTCACATAAAATATAGTAATCAATAGGAACATCGTTTCTACTTTCCTACAAAACCATTAACTCTATATAACAATAAATTCAGCCACCCTAATTTTCCCTTTAGTGTTTCTAATAAAAATAAACTCTTCAATTAGATCTAACCGTTTGGACAACTTAGAATAAGATCTCTATATTTAGAACAATGATTGCATGAAAAATTAGGAAAATAAGTTAAACTAAGAAATAAATTCACAAGCTTGATCTATTTAACTTAGACTGTGTTATCTCTAATGATTAACAATCATTAGTTGCTACGAGAATTAGGAGAAACAACAATTACAGATTGAATTCCCAAATATAGCAATAGAAAATCAATTATTCAATGTACTAGGCATAAACTATATCAAACAATCAATATTCATATGCACTAAGAATAGAATAAAACAAATAATTCCACAAAAGAGTAAGAAACAACGTTACTAGAATTCATTAATTGAAAGCAAGAAGTAGCAACAATATCCCCTTGAATCAGAGGAAGAAAGAAGTTAGCTTCTCGTGCTCACTTGGGAAAATCTTCTTCTAGACTTGTCTTTGATGTAAAATGAATAATAATATGGAGTTGTGTTTCTATTTCTAAAACTTGACCCCTTTATATAGGGTCTAAAATCCCCTAGAGAATGAGTAAAAATCGTGTATGAATTATACTAAAAAAAGAATTCTAGACGAATAAGGAAAATAAAGAAGAAATTCAGCGCGAGCCGCTCGTGAAGCCACACAAGGGTAGCATGCGGCCGCACAGGTCTTTGACCCTTGGTTGCGTACGATGGTATGCCTGGTATGCCCGCATCGCCGGTTCTGCCCGGTTTCAGCCAACCGGTGCGGCTACATGTGTATGTGGTGCGGCCTCACTGTAACTCCTCTTTTTTTTATTCTTTTCAGTCCCTCATGTTTTATCGCCAAACGTCTTGGTCCTCGAGCTTTAAAATTCTTGCAAAGTGCGCCCAAACTCAATTCCTTTTAATTATTTTCTTTTTCCTACTACAAATAAACAAATCAAACATACTTAAATATTTTAATATAACAAAATACACAATAAACTATTAGTATGGAGAAATTAAATAATCTAATAAAGTACCTATCAGCAAGAAATAGAAAGAGTTGATCTATTATATAATTTCTACACTTCTCATGTTAGTATCTCATTCGCTTAGAGTAGCGCCTTAATTTATCGTCTTAATTTTTGTGTATAATTTTGCCTTCAATTGATTATTTTGTTACATTTACCAACGTGTATTGTGTTAAAATGTGAAACTTATTGTGTGTGTATATATTATTATTATTATTATTATTATTATTATTATTATTATTATTATAAAGATGGAAGAGCATCTTTCTAATAAATTATTATCACATTGATAACGACTTGTGGGTTGTGAGCATTGAAATACATATCGTCCCATAGACAAGATCATTATCAAATCGACCGTTTTACAATTTTTAAAGTAACAACTCTCACGTTAACAATGTTGAAAATAAGCTTGCATGTGCCCCATGACACAAACAAGACCTTTCAAGTAATCAATTTCAAACAATAATGTTATAATATTCATTAAATTAGAATGATTCTATGTTTACCTTTAAAAAAAAAAAAAGAGAAGAAGAAAAAGAATGCCATGTTGCGTTACTAGCGTTAACATTAATTTACATCACATATTAAATGATATATAAGTAAATTTAGTAGAAATGTTCAAGCACCATACGTTTGGTGCCATAATGGTGCCAGACAACAATGTGATATAATATCAATACGTCATCACACCCTCTTCAAATCACATCAGCGACTCGTATTATATATATCATATGTTTGGTGCTTCGATATTTTCAGTAGATTTATTTAACACCCTTGAATATTTTAAAATTTCTATATTACCTGGAAAATAACAATTTTGAATCTTAAAATATGTACAAATTATTTGTAATTGAAAAATTATTTTTCTCGAAGTATTTTCGACAAAAATAATCTAGAGGAAAGATAATTCATTTTCAAAATATTCAATTATATTTTTATAATAATAATAGAAATGTATCTATCAGATGATAAATAAAGTTCACTTATTAATACAGGTAAGGAAGATTGATGACTATCTTTATAAAATACTTTACTTTTAAAAGGTAGTACTTTTTTTTTAAAGTAAACTTTCATTAATACAAGTCACTACGAACTGCTGGTCCAATGGACCAAGGTATACATGTTGACCATGAACCGCAGATATTAGATGAAAATGCAAGAGAGGCTGGAGTGTGGTCGGCCATATTTCGTTCCTGAAAAATATGACTGCAAGATCCACATCCAAGATCAGTTAGAAGCCTTCTGATTTCATTGAGAAGATGGGCGTTATGCAAAAATTCAGTGTTCCTTTTTAGATCTTGTACCAATACCAAGCAGTCTGATTCCACACAATTTATTTTGAAGCCATTATTTTTAGCAAATTTCAATCCCAAAATCAAGGCCATGGCTTCTGCATCCTCAACACAGGATACACCATCAAAACGTTTAGCCAAAGCGCCCATAACAACACCAGAACCATTTTGAATAATAGGACCTACAGAAAAGCTTCGTAAAGCTTTATTAACTGCAGCATCTACATTAAGTTTCAAGCCTCCAATTGGTGGTGCAATCCATTTATCTGTAGTTTTCCCCCTTGAAGAAACCTAAGACTCCGAGTCTTGAGGGATGGTAGCTGCCAAACTAAAAGTAGAGACCATAATTCTAGTAGGGTCCTGTGCTTTGCCTTCATGCAATAACTTATTTCGAGTGAACCAAATGCATCGAGCGGCACAAAGAATTTGGTAAAGTTGGTGATCATCACTAGCAGAAGAAATGGCATATATCACATCTTTAATCTCCTTCCAGCCTTTATGTTGTTTGATAAAAGTCCATTGTGCTCTTCCGATCTGTCCAAGAGCTTTCCATACTTCTTTAGCAAAAGGGCATTCAAATAAAGCATGTTGTATATTTTCTGCTATATAACAGTGAGAGCATAGAGAGTTAACCTGGATTCCTCTTTTGATTAGATTAGTTCCAGTAGGAAGGCTGTTATGATAAACTTTCCACCAAAATAAACGCACTTTTGACAATACCTTCATTTTCCATATTCTCCTCTACCTTGTGAGATTATGCTTCCTGCTAGTTGAAGCTCCCTCCGTTGGCTCCATTATGAGAAGCTTGTACCCTCTTTTGACAGTGTATTCACCGCTATGATCATAGTGCCAAATCAACTTGTCAGGCCAACAACCTAGTCCAGTTGTGATACCCAAGATGATGTCTCGGTCAAGGGCTAAGAATAGAGCATTAACTTTTCTTTGGTCCCATTGACCCGAACCTGTAAGTAAGTCAGCAACTCGAACAGCTTGAGATGAGGGTTTGGTGATGGGTTGGAAACTGGGAATTCTAGGAATCCATGGATCTTCAAAGATACGTATAGATAAACCATCCCCCACTCGCCAACGTAGCCCTAGCTGCAACAACTCTTTTCCCCAACAAATACTTCTCCAAGCAAAAGAATCACCGTTGTTGCATCTAGCCTCTAGGAAATTCTTTTGAGGGAAGTATTTGCCTTTTAAGACTTTTGTCATAAGCGAATCTGGCATTTGTAGTAGCTTTCATGCTTGCTTTGCTATGAGGGCTTTGTTAAATGCTGAAAACTCTCCGAATCCAAGCCCATCTACTCCTCTGGGAAGACAGAGCTTTTGCCATTTCATCCAATGAAGTTTCCTTTTCTCTACATCTCCATCCCACCAAATCCTGCCAATATTGATTGAATTGAGGAGAGAATTCCCTCTGGGATTTTGAAGATCCTCATCAAATAAGCCAGGATTGCTTGCAGAACCGATTTAATAAGTACCTCTCTGCCGCCCACTGAGAACAATCCTCGTTTCCACATTGTAATTCTTTTCCAAATGAGGTCTAGGATAATGGCAAAATCTCTCCTTTTCTGTTTGCCAAATGCGAGGGGAAACCCTAAATAAACATTCCATTTATTTTCCAATCCAATGCCCAAAGGCTGCGATAATCTTTGTCGATCCTCAGTTGCGATGTTAGGGCTAAACATAATAGAAGATTTGTCGAAATAAACTCGTTGACCCGAACCAGCCTCATAAGTTCTCAAAATGTGACCAAAATATGAAATATCAGATTCCGCAGCTTTGAAGAAGATGAGACAATCATCTGCAAAAAAATAGATGATTAATTCGTGGGCAAGCTCGAGCACATTGTAGCCCTAGAATATCTTTCCTGATTTCTGCTTGAGTTAATAAGCAAGAAAATGCCTCAACGACCAGTAAGAAAAAGTAAGGTGACAAAGGACATCCTTGCCTCAATCCTCTGGTCGGAATTACATTTCTGTGTGTTTGGCTATTGATAATAAAAGCAAATTTGGCAGTGGATATGCAATTTAGAATAAGTTGTTGCCAGTGAGGTGAAAATCCCATTTTACTCATGATGTGAATAATCAGGCTCCACTCTACCCGGTCATAGGCCTTGCTCATGTCCAATTTCAAAGCCATGAAACCCTTCCTCCCATTGTGCGTTTTCCTCAGGGAATGTAAACATTCATAAGCAATTAATGCATTATCAGTAATTTGTCGCCATGAAATAAAAGCACTTTGGTTCTGCGATATGAGAGTGGGAAGCACTTTCTTGAGTCTATTAGCTATTGTTTTAGAAATAATCTTGTACCGTAAGTTGCAAAAACTTATAGGATGAAAATCAGTAACCTTATCAGCCTTTTGCTTTTTAGGAATTAAGACGATATTAGTAGAATTAAAAACTTACAGGTGACACGTCATGATTCAAGCATTGTAAGCAGATCTGGGAGATATCATCCCTAGTGACATTCCAGTGAGGCTGGTAAAAGATGGCATGAAGTCCGTCAGGCCCTGGGCTTTATGCGGTCCTAGTGACATAACAGAGTCTTTTACCTCTTCCTTAGTGAAAGCATCTCAAGAGATTCCACCTCGGCATTTGAAAGTGAAGTATTGATACCTTGTATTGCCGCATTCAATTGATCTATAGAAGGGTTAGAACTAGAGAATAATTCCTCAAAATATGACTGAAAGCAAGAAGAAATATCTTCCTCAGACGACCATTCTTCTCTATTATTCCCCACAATGTGATGGATTGAATTCTTTCTCTTCCTTGATGATGCTTTTGCATGAAAAAACTTTGTATTCCTATCCCCTTCTTTCAACCATTGAACTCGGGACCGCTATTTCCTATACAACTATTCCCTTTCCAGCAAATGATGAATTTTCCTCTCTAGCTAACAAACCTTTTCCATTTTATCTGTGACTCGATCTCTGTTTAGTATAAAAGAGAGCTCCTCTTGCAAGTTCTTCAAATATTGTCTCCAACGACCAAAAGAACTCTTACTCCAATTAGAAAAATCTCTCCAACAGGCGGTAATAAGTTTCTTTAGCTCTTCAGTAGAAGTAGGAGGCCCTAATTCAGCCCTTCTTCTCTTCCAGGATTCTTGAACCATATTGACATATCCAGCTTCTCTAATCTACCAAGGTTCAAACCGGAAATTCATACTCCTTCGATTGCCAGGAGGGCTGAAACGTGGCTGTTCCAAATTGAGGAGAATAGGTTGATGATCAGAACCGACATAATCCAAGTGTTGCACTGCTGCAAATGGGAATAAGTTTTGGGCATTCTCATCCCAAAGATATCTGTCAAGTGGCTCTTGTATAAAATGTGAGCCCCACCGCTTGTTCATCCACGTATATCTCGGTCCCCAAAAACCCATATCAACCAATAGACAATCTGCTACAATTTATTATTATAATCTACAACTGCATCAATATGACCTATAGAATAGGATTGTAGTATTACATTACTATCACTGGACCACAACAAAATAAGTCCACCTCCCCTTCCTCTACTATCAACAAGAAAACTATTATCAAAACCAAGCTTGTACTTCAAATTTTTTGCCTCTGCTCCAAAAAGTCTTGTATCCGATAAGAAGATAAAAGCCGGGGAATACAAACGGAAAAGCTTCCGCAATGCATATAACGTGACAGGGTTCTCCGCACCGTGCAAGATCGGAAGAGCGTCGTGTAGCTCATTGTTCGCAGGGCCGCCAGTTGGTCGTTAAGAAGGGCAACGGTTGGTGGCTCATGCCTGAGCTTCTTACTTGAAGATTCCTCCATCATATCTTTATCATTTATTGGACCTGTGTCAACTTCTCTATAGCTTCGCTTAGGAATTGTATTTGTCCTTTGTGACTCTAGATATTTAATTGTTTCACTGTTATCCACAACTAAGCTTGGATTATCCATTTCTTTCTCATACAGCATCAACTGGGAAGAATGATTAGCATTTGAGCCTCCAGAGTTTGCACCACGTTTCCACATTCTGCCTTTAGACCCTTGTTTTGGATGGCTTAACCCAATATGATTTTCTTTTTGTATTAAATCATTGCCCATTTGAGATTTCCATTTATTATATTCTTGCTCCAGTTTAGATTTTGTATTTTCGTTTGAATGAGTTTCCACCATTTCAGTGGAGGTCTGTTGGGATTGCTTAGGCGAAGCTGTTGGATGAGAATTCTGTCCTTGTTTATTCTCTCTAGCATTCCAAGACATGAACCTGTTTTGCCCTCCAACTGTGTGTACTCAGAGCCAATCCCCATGCCTCCTCTCCTTAATTGATTTCAGAGAAAATATTGCAGCCTCACTACAATCATTTAACTTGTGACTATTACTCTACATCGATAGCAGAAATCTAGTAGATGTTCGTAGCGGAGTGGTAGGATTCTTTCCTCTTTGTTATCTCTTAACACAGTTCGAACGATACGTTTCAAAGGTTTCTCCACATCGATTCAAACTCGAATCCTCATCACAGCCCCTTCAGTTTCTATCTTTCCAACATCTCCAATTGTAGAACCCCACTCTCTAGCACATTTGACGTTTTTAAGTGCAAATGAGATGTTTAGTGCCTGAACCCAGAATGGAACTCGGTTGAACTGAACATTTTCCACTTCACCGATTCCCGATGGAGCAATGAGTGCAAGTAACTGCTTATTAAAGTACCATGGGCCTCCGGCAGCAACTCTCTTCCGGTCGTCCACATTGTCAAACACAAACGTATTTGTTATTTCCGTGCACTCGACTCGGACCGAACCCTCCAACCGCCATACCAATCTCATGGCATTTTCAAGTCCTTCTCGATTGCCTGGTTTCTGTCCCCATAATTTTCCAATAAGACATTTATCTAATTGTTGTTTCCATTTAGCGATTCTTGTATCTGCAAGTGGAATCGCTGGCCCATCTTCATCATCTAGCTTCAAATTCTGATATATGTGTGCTAATCCACTGTTATCTCCCATACTTCTGCTGCTAAAGACCAAAACGCACAAGGATTACCTGGAATTTACTGATTTTCCGGCGGAATCTTTACCGGACTTACACCGAATCGGCGACAGACCCTAGTTGTTTCTAGGACTTTCCTAACCCAGAGTTAAGACTCGTAGTACTTATTTTTTTAAGAGAAAAATGTTATAAAAACGTTTGTAACATTTAGGGTGCTTCTGGTGGTAGACCCTCAATGCTCACGGTCAAGATTCCCGTACACGACTTCTACTCACCTTGAAGTTGTCACCACCCTTCGTTACTTGCATTGTCACACATACAATATAAAATTATATGAGCTAACACTCAGTAAATAACAACATGCATATGTATATAATGATTTCACACATCATATTGTAAATAAGGCTAACATCCCTCATATAAAATACTCCATGAACTCATTATCAAAAGACATGCGCGCATATACCTTACTCGAAGGTCCGTCTTAGTCTAACCTCGACTCAGGATCCTTCAACGTGCTCGTCGTTACCTCAAATCGGCTCTAGAGATGGTAAGGACTTATCAATATCATCAAATAATTAAGGACTGACCATAACATACAACCGTTGGGTCTCAACACCGCTTCCGATATATATACCCGGTCGACAAATACAATGTGATGTAACTACACAGTGATTAAACTATCTTTCGTGGTATCTTATGTCAATCACTATGACACATACATATTCTCGTCTCTATCATCATTCTCAAATGTGTGCATATGACATAACACATCATATGTTCAACAACATATGTCTCAATGGTGCTAATTAAGTTATACCCAACTTTCACATCTGATAACAAAGATAATATATCATATAAATATTATATGGCATGACATACATTTAAATATCACGTTATCACATAGAAGCACATGATAATATTATTTTACATTGCAGTTGAACCGTTACTTACCTCAGTCATTAGCTATCTAAGGACATTAGTAGTCATGGCACTTTCAGACATTACATTGCACGGGCCGACAATATCTCTCACACTTTATCGGATTTATTCTAACATCTTTAGATATAAAATTTGTTATTTATTTATCTTCTCAGTATTTAACTGAGACAAACTAATAATTAACCAAAGTTAAATGCTTATCAAGTCGTCAACCTCATACTCATTTCACATGTTTATTTCATCTTACCAAAATGTCATTTGAATGTTGAAACAACTCCCTTGACGTAGAAAGTGAGACGAAACGCACCTCATATTAAATATAGGGTACAGTTCCTAAGGAGTAGTGGTGCACCCATATGAAGTTACATAAGGGCCTACCCCTCAATTAAAGGGGCAAGCCCCCTATGATATGGGTGGCGTACCTCCGTCAAAATATCAAGGGGAGGAGGCCCCTTTTATACAAATTGGGAGCCGCTGGGCTCCTAATTTTCTTTTGCTTTTGGAGGCCTCAACGCCCTTATTTATAGGAAATATTATTATCATTTTTTTAATTTTAAGGTGACTGGTGGCACTCTACGTTGTGGAGTGTTGCCACATTCATTTTGTGGCTGCCATACATAAATTCTTTTTTTTTTATCTACTTATATTTTGAATTAATATTTGATATGTCAAACAATGTTTATTTAATGAATTTTTAATAGTCACGTGAACATTTAATAAAATATTAAATTATGGTACTTCTAATAAGATATTAAAATAGCTAATTAAAATTTATAGTATTTTAAATTTAATAATTTATAAATATTAACGTATTCTGCATTCTTTTTTTAATAATAAAATCACATTATCTCATGCAAATTATTTCATGAAATATGAAATAACTTATTTCAACAAATGAAATATGAAATATGAATTCATTTTTCCTTTTCTTCTTTTAGACAATATGGGAATTGATGTCAACACGACGCTCTTCCGATCTGTTCCTAAAACCATGATAGAATGCATCTTGAAAACACATTGACCACAATTCCATAAAGATCGTTAATAGAGGAAAATTCCAATAGAGGTATTCAACGTTTTCAAGAAGTGCAATTGGATCTTTGACTTTTTAGTTTTGGTCTTTATTAACCTTTGATCACATCGGCAACCAAAGGACTGTTGGAAAAAAAATTTGTGCATTCTGTTCTTGACTTCTTTCTTATACAAAAGATTCTGTTTGGAAATCAATTTTTAACCTATTGGAATTTATAATCTAACTAATAATTGTACTTCTTACAACGCGTGTCAAATATTATGATTGACATCTCTCAAACCAATTACATCAAATAATAACTTTTCACTTTTCAATAAAATTTAACTAACCAAATTAAGCCACGTTTCCCAAAAATTCAAATTATAATTTATAAATCAATTGATTTATAATTGGTTTCCAAACAGGCCCAACTTGTGTTTTTCTACTTACAATAATAATTAGGGCAAAGAAAGATCGAGGAGTGAGCTTAGAAATACTTATATGTAAATTATTTAGAGGCGCCTCCACTGCCTATTAAATTGAAGGATAGAGATTTACTATGAAAAAATGAAACGTTAAGGATTTACTTATACTTTCTGAAATAATTGAAGACTTCAATTGCAATTTTTCCGATAGCGAAATTATATGGCAAGACCAATTCTCGCAAAGATCCATCTCAAGTGATTAGGGCAGGCAATATGTATTTTTTTTCCTCTTAATTGTTTTTATTAGGCCAGTTTTGACAGCGAAATCATATGACAAGG
This sequence comes from Nyctanthes arbor-tristis, assembly GCA_963692815.1. Classification (NCBI taxonomy): domain Eukaryota; kingdom Viridiplantae; phylum Streptophyta; class Magnoliopsida; order Lamiales; family Oleaceae; genus Nyctanthes; species Nyctanthes arbor-tristis. The sequence goes on from CAVNYN010286701.1 coordinate 42,163, forward strand.
CCAGTTCTTGCAAAGACCCATCTCAAGCGAGTAGGGCAGGCAATATCTATTTTTCTTTTTAATTGTTTTTTATTAAGATAATAAAAAAATATTAATTTAATTTCAAGAAGTATTTCCTTTTCGTCTACACAGCGTGATTTCACTGGGGAAAATTTTTTGGTCACAAATAATATTTTTTGCCCTTCTAAAAAAAAATAATATTTGATTCAAACTTTTTTTATTTAAAAAATAAATATAAATTTTGAGAGTTGTGCTATTTGAACAAAAAGTGGTACAAAAATTTAAACAAAATTGACACATGACAGGATCTTATTTTTCAACATGTCACATCACTTTTACATCAATAATAATTACATAGGCCACTTGTCCTTTTTGTCACACTTTTAATCCTCTGTTTTGTCGAAATAGAATTATTCAAAATTTGAACCTTATTCATCGGTCAACCATATTGCATTTTCCATTGGCGTGGTGTGGGTGGAAGCTGACTTGATTTCAAAGGTAGGATAAATTTACGGGACGTTTAATAATAATATTAATATTATTAAATCAATCATAAATTCTGTGGTAGCTAACTATTATTATTCACTTATTATTATTAGAGATGTTGGTTAGCAGATGCATCTTCACTTAACATTGTACATCACCTGTCCTTTGGGCAGGTTAAAATTTATTCACTTATTATGTAGCATCATCTTGTTATTACTAGTATACTTTTATGCGATTTGTGTCGACCGTAAAATAGAATAGAGAAGGAGGAGAAGAGGAGGAAGAAGATGAATCTGAAGAAGAATAGATGAATTGATGAGGAAGGTGAGTGTGATGATAATATTAACTTGCTCCATGGAACGGGTGATTAGAAACCTTTTTTCAGTATACCCAATGTGAATATTTGATCAATTTCAATTCCAATGCATCACATATCCCATTGCATTAAGATGGAGGAATGGATAGTAGGATTCAAGTACTAAACATTTAATATCACAAGGTATTATGTCACGCTATCTATCTAGTGTTATAACGATATAAAAAGTCTGGTATTGATCAAAATCATAGGCATAGGTTACATTTCTTTCATTTTCTTGGGAGACAAAATCATGTGGACACCTCACGTCAAACTTTGTTATTACATTTTCCAAATGGGACATTTCAGTGATGAGTAATGTAGCTACTTTCAGCCCCACCTTTATAACAACCATTTCAAATATCTTTTGGACATTTCCCCAATTTCAACTTTTATATATATATATTTTATTTCTCTTCTTATTTATCTCATGATCGCTATTGCTATCAGCAAGCATGCTACCTACATATACCAACAAATATGATCCGTTTTATATTATTTTTAATTAATACTCCCCCGTCTCACAAAGATGATCAATTATACTATTTTCGTTCGTCTAAACAAATTGTCAACTTATCATATTGAATATATCTTTAATTTTTTTTATTTCCATATATGTCCCTAATTAATATATTTGTTATTACTCTACATCAAATTACCTATGCATTAAAAGTATTTTCAAATAATTAATGGGACATAAATGTATATATGGAAAATACAAAGTAAAATTTAAGGGTAATTTTCACTCTAGGTCCCCAATCTTCTAATTTCGTATTAATTTTGTCCTCATTTTTTTAGTCTCCTAGGCCCCCAACCTTTTATTTATTACGTATTATGTCTCGAACATCACTTTTTGTTCCCAACCTTTCAATTTTCACCATTAGCCCTATCAAAATGACCATTCTACTCTTTTATTTATTTTCACTATATGGCCCCAACTTTTCAATTTTTATACAATTTCCTCCCCATCATTTTTTAAACGTAGATTACCCCCTTGTCATAAATTTTTTTGAAGCTTAATATCTGCCTTACAATCCACAATTAGTTGATCAAATCAGATTTGGACAGATAACTGAAATGTGGCAAATCAGGATGATAATATATCACACAAAAAGACAAGAAATTAGAATTAGAGTATTAGGAGTAGGTATGATTTTTTATAAATTAAAAAGTTTTTTTTGGATGGACACCGATCTGTATCCCCTACATCATCTTTGGTAGATCAAAAAAATCTGATCCGATTTATCCCGTCGATACTTAAATCGATAACTTTCTTTTTTTACGTGGATTATATCCATAAAGACCGTTATGGACTGAATCTTTTTATTATCATTATTTCTGACGATTGTCATTGGGTTATATTAGAGTGGATTAGAATGAGTGGACTTTTTATTTCCTATTGTTTTTTAATTTTTATTTAAAGAATTAAGCGTATAATGTTAATTTTAAAAGGTATTAACAATACAAATTAAAATTTTGGATATGGAAATTTTTAATGGGAATATAACACAAAAATAAATGAATGATCGGGTGTACTAATCGTTCAAAAAAGATGGGGATAAAATTGTATAAAAACTGAAAGGTTAAGAACTTATAGTGGAAGTTTAGAATTAAGGGTATAATAGTCATTTTGATATAAGTTAATGGTAAAAATTGAAAAGTTGGGATGAAAAGTGATATTGAGGATATAATATGATAATAAACGAAAGGTAGTGGGCTTAGTAGGTCGAAAAGAAAGAACGTGGACAAAATTTATACAAAGTTGGAAGGTTGGGGATCTAGAGTGAAAATTACCAAAAATTTAATACTCGAACTATATTAACTATTATTTTTTAATCTGCGTGAAAATATTAGTGGAATATCTTTGTGAGACGGAGGGAGTATACATGTATCGTAGCCGTTCATTATCAATATCCTTGATCTTTAGTGATTTATATTTTGCAACCATTTTATTTTTAGTTTATCATCTTATTTTTCAAGTTGCACGTGTGCATTTTTTAGCATGAATGATTTTATTATTATTATTTTTTTTTTTTGGGTGCGTTTCTTGCGACCATGTATCCGGCCTTACGCATCGCTTATCTTCTTCACATTCAAGATTCGATATCACCAGTTGTTTCGCTAGAACTACTGTGTATTCTATTATATTTAAAAAAAAAAAAAAAAAACTTGTCAAACTTATATAAACCTTATTTAAAAGCTTTTAGCAGACAAACAACAATGTTTGTACAATGCCTCTGTTTACCTCAGTCTAAACCAATTTGTTTAAGAGTCATAATCTTTACTACCCTTATGCATTTCAACACATTAGATGTATAAAATTCAAAATTTATTATAAATTCAAGGACAGTTAAAATCTAGTAGTAATAGATGTCATTAATGAGTCCCTCGAAATGAGGGGTTAATATTCATTGAATTTATAAATTTGTTGAAAAACAAACAACCCTTGTTTCCTCCATCTGAGCATTTGTAACGCAATAATGTTGGCAGTGTATATGTGGTAAAAAATATTGATATTATATTCAATAAACTCTTTAATGCAATAATGTCTACAAGGAATATTTGGCAAATTATTATTATTATTATTTTGAAAAGAGAAAAAAAGAGAAGATTAGTGATTGGATAAGAGCTTGTTTGATCCTATTTATTTGAGGAATTTATAATGAGACGAGAGTTAGAATGTGTATTGGAAATGTAAAAATATGTGAAATATATGGTTGTAATTGAACAGTTGTCAAATCAAATGTCAAATTAGTGATAAGTAAATTTATAAATTGGGAGAATAAAGGGGATCAAACAAGCTCTAAATTAATACATAACATTTGTCACAGAGAATGTCATGAGATAACATTCTCTATGACAATGTTAAACATTTAATGTGTCAAATAAGTATATATACATATTTTTTGCTAATTGTCAAATTACCCAGAACTACCATCATACATTGGAGATACTCTCAGTGGGTTGTAGAATGTAATTCAGCCCCCACACAGTGCTCATGAATTTATTCATTCCAATTGTCAATGCGAAATCCCGAATTGAAGATATTATTTGTAAGGAAGTCTTTACAAATCTTTTTACAAAAGAGAGTGATATTACCATCTTACCCCTTTGTATTTTGTGATTAGTGAAAAATAATACAGGGATAAAATGGTAAATTTACCTTATTTTTGTTTAAAAAAAAGTATCGACTTCCCAACAAATAGCATGACTCACTAACGCTCAAGCTTCTCATTAAGATATGGCAAAAATGTAAGGATTCTTTGCTTGGAATATCCCCGTCTACTTTGAAGTTTGTGAGTTATCACTTCACATGTACATTTACCGTTATTTCTGACCCATTGCCTGACATTCGGCAGGATTATACTGTTAGACACCTATATAGCATGGGAGATCATTAAGAACTCACATGTAGAAGTGTTTCGCATGTGAATTAAGAACTCACATGTAGAAGTGTTCCGCATGTGAATTCTTAATGATCTCCTGCTATATAAACGTGATAGGTGTGACAACATTTTCACATTTACCATGGTTTCATGTGTAATTACATAACCAAGCATTAATGAGACAGTGCAAAACATGAATCTACCACCTATGCTTGATTCCAAGACAAATTTGTTACCTAATGACTATCGATCTCATATTTCAATATAACATTGTTAGTTTTAGACACTAACGTCTCTTGTTGATTTTAGAAACTATCTTTTCTCTAAAAATGATTTAGAATCGATTAGTTAAAGAACCAGGCTTATAATGTGGTGAAATTTGAGGTTGACGTGTGACAACAGGGGACATGCTTTTTAAAAAAAAAAAAAAACATAAAATTAGGCCACATCATAAAATTGGTTCCTTACGAAGCCATATGTCCAGTTCTAGACCATTTCTGTTGTTTCCACACCTGCTTGTCTAACCATGTTTTCAAATAAATGCATAATTAAACTCTACTAAATTCAATCGCATTCATATCAACAATTTCACTAGAAGTTTGGCTTTAAATAAAACAGACAATTCATTAGGCTCACATCTAATCTAATCAATTATGGCCGTCGAAAAAGTTGGACATGTACGTTATAATAACGCATTTAACTACTTTTTTTTTTCTTTTTTTAAAAACCAAAGAACCTGTCAAAAGGCAGTCCCGCTCTCCCACGCTCTTGTTCTTGACAAAAGTTTGATACTTTAAGAGTACCATACTCGACCATGTTAAAAACCTAATTTATTGTTAAACTAAGACCCTTTAATATACATTTGAGTTCTTAATTGACCTCCGATACTGGAGTATTGAATTTTTTTTCCTTGTGCTACATATTTTTGCAAATGTATAGCAATACCTAAAACAGAATGTATTGAATATGGACCTGCCCCACTTTTCTTGAAAGGTTTGAAACTCTTTTTGAAATTTCCCTTCAACTATGTGTTAAAAAAAAATATCAAAAATACTTGCAAAATGATATATTATAATTAGAAATTATATTTTTCAAATAACTTTACGAAATATAATGAAGTGGATTTTAGCATTGATTAACTTTTGTATTCCTTTCATGTTTTCTAAAGATAAAAACAAGTGTTCATTTCTTTTTCTTTCAAATTCATGATAAGGATGTTGTATAGGGCTATATTTATGTCACATTTCAATTGTCATTATTTATATATATATGGTCCCAATATTTCAAAATAATTCACCCTTAAAAAATCACCAAGTGAATAGAAAAAATGCTGTCTGTACAAGATAAATTGATTTGATTGTACAAGATAAATTGATTTGATATTATATGTCAACATGAAACACACAAATACTTTGTTTTTCATGATAACATCACATCATATTTGTTTTATAGCGGAAAAATTGTTTTTAAAACAAGAAGTTTCCGCCATTCAACCCCGGGGGCATAGTGTAATGTGTAATATACTAAACACAAACATCAATGAGAGTGTCGTGTTCATAAAACTATTCTCATAAATACATCACAAGGTAGATGTCTAACAAATAAATTTTATGATATGTGCATTAAATGAATGAAAAAGAAAACTTTACATTATGTATTTCAATTCAATAAAGAGTAGTGTTACTTATTTAGATTAGATATCGGTCTCTTGTCTAATTGATATTTTTATATTAGGAGATAGATAGATAATTTCAAATATACAGAGGCATCAGCCAATTCATTATCCAATAAGAAAATATCAACAAAACCGGAAGTTGGTCTCCAATCTATACAAACAACATCCAGTGTAGTTGATATTTTTACATTGAGAGATGAATAGATATTTCAAACATATGCAGACATCTACTCGTTCAATATCCAATAAGAAAATACTAATTAGACTGAGAATGATTTTCAGTCTAGACAAATAACATTATTATTTGAAGGGCATGTATGTTATATTTCGTTTTCTATTATTGATAACCAATTTCAAGCTGAATATACATTCTTCAATTTTATTTTATGCATATAGTGGCAGATCTTTTCAGTGTAACAGATCGATTTTTGAGTTTAGAGCCCGATATGTTTCATTAACCAGATCGTATAATGGAAGGCGCGCGCACACATAACAGGTAGTGTGTGTTTTTTTCCTATAGATGCGTTGGGCTTAAGCAATCTGGCCTAAATATTATTGGGCCTATATTTGGGTCAAATATGAAAGGCAACCCAATCGAATGATAATAGAAGCCTTGGAGGTTCCCCCCCCCTCCCTCCTTCACCACTTAACAAGCTCCTTAAGCCAAGATGACTACGGTTACTATATAATAGTAACAATATAGAATATATTATACGTGACAATAGATCACATTTTAATTATATTTTTATTTTATTCGCTAATCGTATCCGATATCTTCAAATATGAAACATTAATTATTATATAAATAAGCTATACATTTACCCTTAAACATAGGTTTAGGTTGAAGACTAGATAGGGATGCCAAACAAGATGTGAAGCTAATGCTTTATAGGTGCCTCAAAACGGATTACATTTTGGCATTTCGAGGAAAAAAAACTTAAAAATTATTTTTAAAATGCCTTCTTCAAACATTACGGACACGAGAAAAAGAGTAAGACACATGCCTTTGTGACTTGGTATGGTATGACTCATGTGTAGATAGTGTGAGGTTGATCATGAAGTCCTTCATAGAAAAGTTGACTTGTTTTATCTCTACATAATATAATAATTCTTTAAAAATTTATTATTTAGAATTAAATTGTTGTCCTAAAATAAATAAAGTACCGTGTGGATGCCGTAACATAGAATAAGAAATGGAGAATATGATTCTCCAATCAACTAATTGAATGAGTCAAATAGTATCAATTCTTCCCAATCGAGCAAGCTAGCTCTATGTATGAGTGTATGTCACATAAAAAAAGTGATTTAATGGCGTGTTATCATCTGTCTAAAATTTAAAATTTAAATTAACTGATAAATCGAGGCAATTTTTAAATGGTAACTAATAAAATTAACAAATAAGAATCGCTTCTCCAATACTTCGTCAAGATGTTACGTATAGAATATAAGTTAATTAGATTCAAAACATGTTTTCTGTTAATTGAATCCTCCAAATGCATAAAATGTCATCCAAATAATTCATTAAATCATCATGTGCATATATATTGTTATAACCAATGTTCACATTAAGATGCAAAAACATATAGAGACCGAATTTTAAGTCTAGACTTGTCAAATACATGTCACAAACACGAAAAATACATATAGCGGGTGACTTAGTAAAATGTAAAGTACAAACTAACTTTCAGTATAGGTGTGTTTAGACTCACATTTAAGTACGCTTTTTAGAATACAGCAATCTATCCTTCTTGATGAAATAAAAAACCGACAAGTAAATTTAAAAGGTCTAGTTTACTATTATTAAATTATTGTAGGCTTTGAATACATATTTGAGTTCTTCATGGACAAATAGCGCTGAATCTTTGATTCCAGAAATTTTTCTTCTGCAATGAGTAGGTTTTGTGGGTGTCTTTCAAAGTGAAAGGTGAAATATGAACAAAACCATCAGAGGGTTTAGGGGAAAAAAAAAATACCTTGAGAGGCAGCAAATTTTGATTGGGTGACCGTTTCTTTTCAAAAGCGGACAGCGCAAAAATTCATGAAATGTAAAACTATCCCATGTGGCACATGCTTCACCTTTAGAACCCTAATATTACTACAAAAATTGTCTCCTTATAGAATTTTCCTTGTCCCAAATCCCCACCACCTTTCGGATTTTAACAAGAATTGAATATTCTCAAATTCTTGATTTTTCTATTATATTCTTTTCCCCTTCTTTTTTCAAGAGAAAAACCAAGTCTTCCTACCCACGCTTCTGTAGAGATTCTATTCTTTGGTTTTTCCGCTTCCCGGAAACCAGATCAGAGTTACTGCTGAAACTTCTACTATATTTTTACAGACTGTTCCAAGAAAGCAAAAGAAAATATTTTTCGGAAGTAAATAAAGGGTTCTTGAAGCTTTGTTTATTGGATAAATTGTGAATCTTGTATGGCCATATAATTGGAGAATTGGAATTCTGATCGGTTATAAGAAGAGATGTGGGCTTGTGTTGGTGTTATGCGGGCTTCAAATATCTGCTTTTCGTACTGTTCTTGCGGCAGTGAGAGGTAAATATATGTATGGTTTCTAGCATAATTGGTATTTAATTGGGTTTGATTTCAGCATTTACATGATTATATTTGGTCGTGTAGTTTTGGTTTGCGAATTTGATGGTCGCTATGTGATATTATCGGTCTAAATGGACTTTGATTGGGTTATATAAATTGAATTTATAATGAGCACTTTAATTGAGTGAGATATAAGTTAAATTCCGAAATGGGTCATTACTCGTAAGACGGCTTGCAAGCATTTAAAGTATCAATTCTGCTGCACTTTCTTAAATTAACTTAATTTTTGAAGTTTCCACTGTCAAAATTTTCTTTCCTAGAACAGTAAACATGAATTAACTCTGTATATTTCGAAGTTTAGTTATTTGGTATTGTGAGATGCTTATGTTTATGACTCTGCATAGATCATTAATTAATTTTTTAAATGGGTTATCTTATTGTCCTGTAGATTTGGGGACCGGGAAAACCAGTATGAGGAATGAAGGCTGGATCAAAGAACAAAGGAGGGATCAGATTAGTATTAAGTTGAGAAAGATAATGCAGTGTCTTTGCTCGGGGGAACAGCTGCGAGGAGAGGAAATGGTCCCTTCTTCTGAATCTCTTGCAACTAAGGATTATACGCACAGTGTGTATTCATCTCAAGCTGGAGAAAATGAACAAAAACTTGACACTGGCAACATTGAAGAAGCTGAATCATCCTTGCGGGAAAGTGGTTCTTTGAATTATGAGGTTGTTTCTCTAATTCTTCTCATCCCATTATCCTTTCGATATTTCATTTCTCCATTTCTTTGGTTTGTTTTCCACTCATTTTCATTTGATTTCTTTTTTTCTCATTGACACGTGTAATGCTATTTTTGACTAATTCTAGAATTAATTTGCTTACCTTCGGGTCATGCCAAGTTTCATGTTTGGCTATGCTTTATCACGTACTTTCAAGAAATTATGAAAATATTTTCTAGAAAGCAATTCTTGTCCGTACAATTGCTAATTCCGAAAATCATGCTTTGCAGATAAGTAACTCTACAGTTATTTTTAATTATTTTTAGGCAAAGCCATGAAACATGCTCTAGGAATATATGCTGCAACAAAATAATAACTTATTTAGTGCACTTTCCGTAAATCTTAAGTTCTATCACTGTGACTGAGAACTCATCATATTTCAGGAAGCCAGAGCATTGTTAGGAAGGTATGAGTATCAGAAAGGGAACCTAGAAGCAGCCTTACACGTGTTCGAAGGGATAGATATTGCTGCAGTGACTCCAAAAATGAAAATTACTCTTTCGAAAAGAGGAGAAACTCGTAAGAGGCGGTCACAAAATTTTGAGACACCGCCAATGTCGATACATGCTGTTAGTTTGCTGTTTGAAGCAATCTTTCTAAAAGCAAAGTCGTTACAGGCACTTGGGAGGTATAAAGGTAGCTCATCCGTTAATTGGTGAATCATCCTTTTGTTACATGCAAACAAGTATCTGTTAAACCACCTAAAAAATGTAGCTCTTCCGATCTCTCTTAGAGTGGACAAATTTATTTGTTTAGAGTTGTCTTTAACAGTATCTTAGGGATTCATGCTGCTTTGAATTGTCATTATATTGTCCTGTTTCCTGCTCTACTAACCTCTATGCAATTTAAATTGTCTAGTTTTCTATTTTTCAGTTGGTGCTTGTTGTGCTTATTTTCATTTCTTCTTTTAATTGTACGAAATGTTTATCCCACCCCACCCGCCCCCTTAAAGTATCCCAACCCATTTGAAAGTTTGGCTCAGTAATTCTATTCTAACAGGCACAGATTGTTAGAGCCATCTAAACGCCTGAAAATTCTCTGACCATTCCAATAACAATGAGGTTCAAAATTTTAGGAAGTTCCAGTATCTGCCTTTTCTTGCTAGTGCTCCCTTTAGTTCCTCCTTTTCCCCCCTCCTTTGTAATATTTCTATAAGGAAAGGTACAAGGTGCTAGGTGCTTGATAAAGAGGGCAATTAAAATATTCCTTAGATTAATGAACTGACTATTTGTGAATGGCTGTCTGATTTATGATTTCGTCATCTTTGCAGAAGCTGCTCAGTCATGCAAGGTTATTATGGACATTGTTGAATCTTCATTACCAGAAGGTTTGCCTGAAAACTTTGGCGCTGACTGTAAATTGCAGGAAACCATAAACAAGGCTGTAGAGCTGCTTCCAGGATTATGGAAACTTGCTAATTGTCCCACTGAAGTTATTTTATCATACCGTCGTGCCCTTCTACATCAGTGGAACCTTGATGCACAAAGTATGGCTAAGATACAAAAGGAGTTTGCCATTTTTCTTCTGTACAGCGGAGATGAGGCAAATCCCCCAGGTCTGCGATCCCAAATGGACAGCTCGTTTGTACCTAAAAATAATACTGAGGAAGCTATTCTTCTTTTGATAATTCTTTTAAGGAAAGTTACCCTCAAGAGAATTGAATGGGATCCGTCAATTTTGGATCACCTTTCCTATGCATTATCTATATCAGGTGGACTGATGGCTTTAGCCAATCAAGTGGACGAATTGCTGCCTGGGATTATAGGTCGGAAAGAAAGATATCACATATTAGCTCTTTGTTACCATGGAGAAGGTGATGACTTATCTGCTTTGAATTTATGGCAAAAAAAGTTGAAAAGTCACGAGGATCCTAAGTATGTACCGGCTTTACTATTTGCTTCAAAGATATGCGGGGAGAACTCAGAATATGCAGAAGACGGGATTGCTTTTGCTGGCAGGGCAATTGAGAGCTTGCAAGGAAGATGTAATGAGTTGGTAGGTGTTGCCAATTGCATGCAAGGCATCTCACTTTCAACAAATTCCAGATCATGTGTACAGGATAGTGAAAGGATTAAAAGACACTCTGAGGCTCTCAAGTCCTTGGAAATTGGTGGGAGAGTAACAAGGATGAGGAATCCCAGTATTGTTTTCCACCTTTGTTTAGAAAATGCCGAGCAGAGGAAGTTGGACTCGGCACTTAATTATGCGAAGTGTTTGCTTCAATTGGAGGGTGGATTTACTCTAAAAGGATGGATCTTACTGGCTCGAATATTATCTGCTCAGAAACGTTTTCTTGATGCAGAAATTATCATTAATGCAGCTTTAGATCAGACTGGAAAATGGGATCAGGGAGAATTGCTGCAAACTAAGGCTAAACTCAAACTTGCACAGGGTCTAGTGAAGGAGGCCATAGAAACATATACTCAGCTTCTCGCTGTTCTTCAGGTTCAGAGGAAAAATTTTGGTTCAGGGAAGAGGCAAAAGGTGTGTTTCTTAGTAATCACTCACTTGTTCTTCCGATCTTGCCATTTCTTTACAAATGATGAATGACGATGAACATTACCAATTACTGTTTGAAATGTGTGTTTAAGCGCTTTAAATCAGTCAAGATGCTGTTGTATGTCTTGTTGTGTGGCTGTTCATGACCTGTCTGTTAACATTTGAAAAATAGAATGGTTTCACCAACCTTGACACCTCTGTTTGAAAGACTGACATTAGATTCAGGTTATCTGTAAACTAACTTGGATTTGAATTGTGAGAGTGTTCAGAGTGCTTAAAGTTTGACAGAGAGCTTGTGCTAAAGTGTAATTGGAGGGTTGTATAAGATAGGACTTTTAAGGCTTAGTTTTTGTATTTCAAAATATTCTTCTTTATAGTGTGGCCTTTGGGGATTTGAAATAAAATTGAAATTTCTATACATTTTACTGTTCTATTTGCACTTGCAAATATTATTGAAGAACTTTGCATAGCTTAGAGCTTGTTTGAAGCTCTTTATTTTTTGACTCTTCCGATCTAAGGGAATTTATAATGAGTGGAAATAGGTGGTGGAGATTTAATTGAATTTTGAAAATGTGTGGTGATTGTTGAGTAGTTGTCAAATCAATAGTCAAATCATGGTAGGTGAATTTATAAAGAGAAAAAATAAAGAGGATCAAACAACCCCTTAGTCATACACATGCTTTGAGATCACATTTATTTCTGAAATGTTTGCTGTAAGTTATGCAAAGTTTGACAGTCATTCTCTTTGCCGTTTGCTATTTTCTGATGGATGTTCGAGTGTGTACTTAGGTTGTGCCTATGTCAGGTAATCACATTACCATTAGCCATAAGTTGCCTTGATGCTTGCTAGGTTTCTTAAGTGAAGTAGATGGTTAGGATGAGCTAAGTGATATGCTATTTGGAATTTTGAGTATATTACAACATGCTTCGGTTGAGATGGTTATGAAGAGCTATGATGATGTTGAATTCCAGAAGTGATGTCTAAAACCTTCCTCCAAATGGGGAATATATAACTTGATACCTTATATTTTCCAGGATAAGTAATTCCCTGCCTGATATGTGCATGTGGGACTACATCAAACATGTAGTTGATGCATTAGCATGAGCACGTTTTCTATACAGATTTTCAGGGCAGACTAAAGTCAAATAAGATTAAACTGCTAACTTACCTGAAGACCACTTGTTAATTGCACTATTCTCTGGTGCAGTACCACTCTACTTCCTGCTAAAGGAGCAAAGCCAAACATGCTTTACATTTTGAGCTTGAAATATTGAGTATGTGCTGAGCTTGGAAATATGTGTCTTGCAATTAGGAAACCTTCATAAGGGAAAATAATATGGTTTGTCTTTCGAAGCAATAGCTTTCTATTACCTAACTCTGCAACAGTTGTGTAGCCCACTTCGCCTATTGGATCATTCCCACCTTGATGAAGGAAATTTGAGTCCTCCTTTGTTTACTAGAGAACTTCCTCTGGATCTCCCCATTTACTTTTTATTTTTTTGTTCGTGCCGACTGCCGCCCCAGTTTACTAAAGAACTTCCTATTGATGCTACTGGTGACTTCTGAACTCTTTTTTAATTTCTTCCTTATTCCCTCCTTAATCTCTGTTTGTCTGGTAAAGTATTTCAACTATAAGAATAATAATTGTGCTTCAATGATGTTTTAAAAGTTTTATTTGGCACATAGAACCTAATATACATTTGTTTTTGATGAAGATTTTCTACAATATTCATTTACAAAGATTAGTCTCTGTTTTCACTTTTCATAGTCCATATTATACTTGAGCTATATATCTGGCATTGATATTTTCTGCTTGAAAGAGGCAGTTGTAGCTTATTTGTTTCATGTCATCCAAAAATGGTTGGTCATGTTTCTATACTCACTCCAAGTCATTTCCTCTTACCAATACCCTTGCAGAAAATAAAAACCGACGTTTAGACTGAAGTACATTTTTTATATGGAATTGACAGGAGAACAAAAATCATTATAAGAATTTAGAGATGGAAACATGGCATGATCTGGCTTCCATCTACATAAGATTGTCCCAGTGGCGTGATGTCGAGATCTGTCTTTCGAAATCTGAAGCCGTTAGTTCTTTTTCTGCAACTCGATGGTATATGACTGGTAAGATCATATTAAATCACTTCTGTTTTTATTCTTTCATTTTTTATATGTTGTCTATGATTCTTTTCTAACCTTATTCTAAGAGAGGTAAGGGAAACTGATCCAAAGTTGTTTCTTCTGTTTTGCTTGAACGCATTTATGCTTCGAGCATGTTTGGGTGCTTGCTATAAAAGGAGCTTATAAGCTCATTTCTGGGACTTCTTTCTCTAGCCACTTCACAAAATGGGACTTATAGGGCATTTCCAATGGAATGTGGATTCAGAAAAATTTCTGCCACATCATCCCGAAAAGCTAAAATGGCAAGAAAAGATAGAGGATGCCTATAACACCCTCTAGTTGTAGAATGTGGTAGGCATCGTCTCTACACGCTCTCTTATCCCCTTTTCTTCATTCTCTTTCATCACCACTACCAAATGATCCAGTAATCATTTGATAAAATGGCCCATTATCTCTCCCAATTCACAACCTCATTGGTTATGTCATCATTCCATATATTCTATTATTTTGGCCGCATATAGAGCAATTAACATTGCCTCATTGGAGATGATCTAAGCTTTCCTTCAAATAAGCAGCAAAACATGCTCTGTTTATATGAAATCCAAGTAGAATTTATTCCGAAGATTATCTTCTCTAATATGTCAAAAGTAATATAATGCTACCAGTTATTGTCTATTTCATTTCCCATTCTTGATATTATTTGTAGGAGATACTATGGTTGCACTCATCGCGGTTGGCACCGTTTACATTTTCCTGTCTGATTAGTTATTTCTTCTTTAACCACATTTCTCATGTAGGGCAAAAATTATATATCCAGAGTGAAGATATGAAACGAAAATCGTTTATCTGGGGCATTTGACAAATTTCTATGGGAAAGAATAGAAATTATCATCAGAGGAGCAAAAATTGACTGTGAGGG
>CAVNYN010286705.1:0-45327 GCA_963692815.1 Nyctanthes arbor-tristis
TGCCCACTTTGGAAGTGATGAAATGAAGGTTAGCATGTTTTGAGTACAAAAACTTATTCTCTTATAGGGCTAATGTAAATCTAATGTCTGTATTGGTTTTGATGGTCATTTTTAAGCAATTGAGTTAATGTTGATTTGGGTTTGAAGAGCTTGGCTTGTATCTATATTTATGTAATTTAATTAGTGTTGGTTTGTGTTTTATTTGTTGGGATTGAATAAGAATTGAATGGTTCAATTCTTTTGTTGTAGATGAATTGTTTTTGCTTATAATTTGAAATCAATGAGCTACTAGTTTAGTTTATTCCGTTCCTTTGCTTGTTTTGCTTTTTGTTGTAGTTCAGGTTTGGATCATGCCAATTTTTGGGGAGATTCTTTCAATTTTTCTTTTAAATTTTATATTTAGACAATATGTTCAAAGTGATTTAGAATATTTACTTTGCATATCTTAATTTAGGATATCCTAATGATTGTCATGTATTAGGATGATAATTTGTACATCTTCAAAATGTTTTGTGGCATGTTATAGAATAAATTTTTGGTTATTTATTTTGCAGAAACGATCTCAAGTCAATAAAGAAAATCGTGCAAAAAAACGTCGGGTAACTACTCAAGGGTCCAAGTCATTCGATGCACATGCTGAAGAAATGGTAAGTCAAATTTTATTATTTTATTTCACAAATTCCTTCTTTGGTTTGTATGACTGTTAATTTTTTTTTATAGAGAAAAGAAAATATGAGTGAGCTACCTGGTGAGATTGAATTTTTCTATGAAATGCACTATAGTAAGGGAAAAGGATGGACAACTGAAGAAGCAGAGAATTATTATGTAAGTATTTAATTTCATTCCACTGGAAACTTTTATCTACATTGAAAATCTTATTTATCTTATCTTTTATATATACATGTCAACAGAAACAAATGGTTGAACTTCGTGCTGCTAATCAAGACCTTCCAGCAGAGACAGGCCATGAATCATTACCTTTATCAGATAGTCAAGTATGCAATCAAGTGTTAGGTAAAAGGTTTGGCTACTCTGAAATGCGTAAAGGCATTTCTAGGAAAACGTCTCAAGAAAATGTTGCTTCAGAGAATGCTGCATTACGAATTCGGCTCGAAACTCTTGAAGATCAGGTCAAAAATTATCATGACATTCTCAGCCGCATTCCTCAAGATATCTTGATGCCTGTGCAGAGCAATATGCCACAAGCATCAAGTTCAAATGGAGATCTTTGAATTCGACTATGTTCTGCATTGGTTGTCTTTCAAAAACTACGATTCATTTTTTTAATAGTTCTACACTCATCTTTGTCAGTGACAATATTAGCTTTTACTAGTTATTTTGATATCTTAGATACAGTTTATAGATGTGGTTGCAAATTTTTCTTTCATTGTCGATAAAATAATCCAAGACAATTAGAGTTATATTTTGTCGTTACTAAAGCGTTACAATGACCAAGCACTTCGTCGTAATTTGAAATTCAAATTAGCAATGAAAATTTACAATATAATAATGAAATGATTTATTACGGATTATAACTACTAGCAACAAAATAAAGGAAACTTTTGGTCATTGATTGAATTATCAACAACCAATCAATCCGCCCTTAAAATGCGCGACGACAAAATTTTGGTCGTTTTACATGCAAGTTAACGATGAAATTCCATTTATTTAACGATGCAATGTTTTATTGTTAATTGTATCTATTAACAACGAAAAAATATTAAACCCTTTGTCGTAGATTAAATATTCAACGACCAATCACGTTGTTGTAAAAAAAACAAAATTACAAATTTTGGTTGTTCGAGATACAAATTAACGACAAAATATTTTACTTTGACGATAAAATGGTTTCTCGTGGCTTGTTACTATTAGTAACAAACTAATATCAAAATATTTGTCGTTGAATGAATAATCAACGACCAACATTTTGCTCGCTAAAATAAGAGGCAATGGATATTTTGTTGTCAAATAGACTTTTCAACAAGAATCTTTAACATTACAACGACAAGATCTGAGGTCGTTGAATATGCCTATAATCGACGACTGGGAATATTTTAGTCGTTGAAAACTTTTAGTAACGCACTATTTTCGACCACTGAGTAACAAAATACATTTTGTCGTTGAAGATCAACAACAACAAAAATTGGAGTTTCAACGACTAAATATTTCGTCGTTGATTTATATTATTTTAGTAGTGATATTACATGTTACATGTTACATTTTTATCTTTCAATAAATGAAAAATGTGTGAAAGAATTTCTTATAATTAATTAATTAATGCTAACAATCAGAAGCCTTTATAATTAATTGAGAAATTAGTACTAACAGTTTTTGGTTGATCAACATAATTTATTCTTATATTAATTTTATGTCAATAATGTACCTGTGCAATTTGCAATTTTTGCATGGAATTAAGTGTGGTGAAATTCTTTTTTTATATTAGATTTATTCTTATAATTGGCTGAATATCTTCTTTTTATTTTGAAACTATTAGCATAATATATTTTCAAACACAGACACCCCAACTTAGTAGGAGTATTTTGCTCACAATATATAAAGGAACATAAAGTAGAGGCTCAGAGACAAACACACATCTGTCTTAATCTTTGTATCTATATATAAAAGCACTTAAGTGGAACCCAAAACACCGAGGGTTGATAACCAACATACAACATAAACATCACAGCCCCTAACAAAATGCAAATAAACCATAAAACATCATAAGCCAAGAAAACTTGAATGACACGGCTTAGAGAATAAAGCTACTTCAATAATATCTCAAGGTTGACAACAAAAAACTACTTTCAAAAGTAAAATAATGAACATCAACATAATGCAATAATAAAAAAGAAAAAGAAAAACGAAAATTTTTAAATATGAAAATACGTGAAAAAGTAAAAAGAAGAAATAATAAAAGTCAGTGAACATAAATGGATACAACCATTTAAACAGAATAACAACGTTAGGGGAATAGTCAGAAGGGGGGAAAAACAACTCAAGAGAACCTGTATATCCTGGAGAATCAATTCAAGCCGTGAAATCTGTGATTGGTCTTGTCTAGAAAGCACTTTCCACTTTTTGATGATTCGAACAAAATAGCAGTATGATTGTCAGTATCGGTGTTCGAGGATGAATCAATTTTGGAGCCATTGACACAGAAGAGGATAAAAGGATATATGATTTTAGTGGAATAGGAAAAAAAATACAGAATGCGTGGAACACATCCTAATTATAGTCGAATACACACACACATATATATAAAACACAGGATTGGTATCATTAAAGGATATTCCAAAATTCTAATAAGGAAAAATTTAAGTCTGCTTACCCAATCACAGTTTGATTTAACTCTGCCTCATTTATGAATCCTGCTATAAATTGGAGATTCAAAACCTCAATCACGGTAAATATAAATCAATTACATATTATAATTTATGAAAATAAATCTGCACCGAATCACAGTAGAAAAGAATTCAGGCGGAAAAAAATTAAAATCTCCAAAATTGATGTGGAAAGAGTCCCAACCATTGATGTTGGGAAAAAAAATATAAAAAATAAAGCAACTTACCGAATTCGGGACGGGAGAGTTTCGGAAGAATTGAGTAAGAAATTTTCCCAGACGTCTTTAGAGGAAGAGATAAAGTGGAAAAAAGTTAATCAAAAAACTTTCCAAAATTGAAGATGAAAGATTTGCAAGAATTGAGGTGGAAAAACGAAAAGATCGGAAGAGCACACGTATTGAATCAGGGACGGGAAATTTTCGGAAGAATTGATGTGGCAGAAAAGAATAAAAAGAAACTTCCCTAATTCCCAGTAGATGTTTTGAGAGGAACAATTATTAAGGTGGAAAAAATTAAATAAATTTTTTCCCCAATATTGATGAGTCCAAACAGTAACATGACAGACTCACCTAGAGTTTCACCGCAAGAAAAATGGGCGGGAAAACGCAAAAGGGCACTTAAGTGCCTTTATTTATATAAATATATATATATATATATATACACACGCAGCTGTTTTGAGAGGAACAATTATTAAGGTGGAAAAAAATTAAATAAAATTTTTTCCCAAAATTGATGAGCCCAAACAGTACCGCGACAGACTTACCCCCGAGTTTCACGGCAAGAAAAATGGGCGGGAATAGGCAAAAGGGCACTTAAGTGCCTTTATTTATATAATAATAATATATAATATATATATATATATATACACATAGATTATGAAATTGATTAGCTGGAGACCGCTGGATGATTTTCGTAAGCAAAGATTTATGACAAACCCGTGAAATTTCTAATGAGGTTCAATCTCATTGATTAATCTGATTTAAGAAATTTCAACATGCATATAAAGAATTATTCATTTATATACACGCGGTATTGGACGATAAATACTCTGCTTAACCCCTTGTCATAATATAATAATTAATTAATCTTTGTTAGTCCTACCTATTTTATTTGTTAATTATAATCCATGCATAATTGGATTTGTTAACTGGCATTTGGTTAAAGTCACATCAACCCCACCCACAGAAAAATATAAACAAGTTATATTACCATAGATATATAAAATAAAATTGAAGTAAATATATCATAAATTACTTTTTATATTAGTGGTGAAATCTGACCATAAGATAAAATTGTAGGAGAAGAATTGGATCAAAGAAAGGGAAAGGGAGACTGTTGAATCAAAGGGAGGGAGGGAGGGAGGGAGGGAGGAAACATACATATTTAGACTCTTTTGTCTGATGAGTAGAAGAAAAACCCTCCCTTACAGCCCCTTTGACAAAAGCTTTAAAAAGATTGAAAAATTAAAAGTTTAAAAAGAATAAATATCTGGGCTGTAACATGATAGGAATATGCAAAGTTGGAAAGAATGTTTCTAAGTCAGAGACGTGCCCATGAAAAGAAAGCTTCAAAGATTACAATTGGCACGTCCTTCCGCGTTAATGATCGCACTACATATGTATCAAAACTAATAATTAATTCTGCCTCCCCTCCTATAAATACTACTGATTTTTCATCAACTGATCAATATCAATATCAAAGTACAGTGCTTGTTCAAGATCGAGTAATTACTATACAGTTCCTTTGCAACTACAGAAGATCTAGAAGACTAAGATTTGATGAAGATGATGAATTTGGGAATTTTGAAGATGAGGCATGCATTGGTTTTGCTGCTCTTCTGCATGGTTTTTTTGTCAGATCTTTCCGGTTCTGCCCTGGCGAGTAAACCGAAACCAGCACAGCCGGGGCGGCTCAAAGTCGGGTTTTACACAAAAACATGTCCACTTGCTGAGAAGATTGTAAGAAATGCTGTGAACAAAGCAGTGTCACTTAATCCGGGAATTGCTGCTGGCCTCATTAGGATGCATTTCCATGACTGCTTTGTCAGGGTACGTGTGAAAGCCAATACTTAAACGAACAAATTAATTTAACATTTTTTTGTTGGAAACCCTATCTATTTGTCTTAATTCTTATTGACCAGAAGTATGATCAGTGGTACTCTCAGAATATTTGAGATTTTTTCCTCAAATATCTTGTTCAAAATATTTCAGGGTTGTGATGGTTCCATCTTGCTCGATTCCGTGCCCGGAAAGCCGGTTGCCGAGAGGGATAATTTGGCGAATTTCCCAAGCCTTCGAGGGTTTGAGGTGATCGACGAGGCGAAAGCTCTTATCGAAGTGGTATGCCCAAAAACCGTGTCATGTGCCGACATTCTTGCGTTCGCAGCTCGAGACAGTGCCCTAAAAGCTGGCAATATTTGGTACGAGGTGCCGGCTGGGAGACGGGACGGTCGGGTTTCTTTAAGCTCCGACGTCCTCCAAAATCTACCCCCACCTTTCTTCAACGCCAAGCAACTTCAAGACAACTTCAAGAGAAAGGGACTTTCACTAGACGAAATGGTTACCCTCTCTGGTGCACACTCCATTGGAATCTCTCACTGCTCTTCATTTTCGACCCGACTTTACAGTTTCAATGCTACCCACCCGCAAGACCCTTCATTGGATCCTGCCTATGCTGCATTCTTGAGAACCAGGTGCCCACAAAATAACGGGGTCGACCCGGTTGTGAATCTGGATATCCAGAGTCCGAACCGATTGGATAATGGATACTACAGGAACTTGTTGAGTCACAAGGGGCTGTTAGGTTCGGACCAGACATTGTTGGATAGTTCCTTGACGAGGAATTTGGTTTTGCAAAACGTTAAACATGGTATTGCTTGGGCGAACAAGTTTGGGGCTGCTATGGTGCGTATGGGTTCAATTGAGGTTCTTACAGGGAAAAATGGAGAGATCAGAAGGAATTGCCGTTTTGTGAATTGAGATTTATTATTATTATTTTGTTATTTTTGCTAGCTACGACTAAAAATTTGAGTTTTCGTAGTTGGCATGGTTTTATTTACGGTTTTGTTTTCATTTTCTTCCATCCTTGTTTTATTTTATGTGTGTGTCAAGTGAAATATAGTATTCTATTTGGAAGTGTAATTAATTATGGTCAAATTTCCCTTTTTTTTTTTTGCATAAACAAATTTCTGATTTTTTTACTTTTAATTTGATTAATTTATTTATTTATCAAGTGCCATAATAGCATTGGTTTGCCCTAAAAAAAAAAGGTGCCATAATGGTATTAAGTTACAATTTTTCTATGGAACCACATGGGAGATCTCTCTATAGCCGGATCGGGTCTCATTATGCTCTCCATTTATTTATGTTTGATAGCATTTTTTTGAAAGTTCTATTGTTGATATTTATATAAGACTAGGCCAAGAAAATTAATTATAGCATTTTTTTGAAAGTTCTATTTTTGATTTTTATATAAGACTAGGCCAAGAAAATTAATTATGGACCCAGCTGTTGCCAAGTAATCGTCAACTGCCCCTCGAGCAAACTATATATTATATTGTTTATCACATAATCACTGTCAAATTTTGCGTGTTGGGATGGTTTAATTTATTCATTTATTGTAGTGAATATAACTAGATTATAAATAATGTTTTTATGTCTAACTACCGTTGAAATTATGAAACAGACCATTTCTAATTTGATTTAAGCCTGAAAATAGTACACAACCCAAGTTTACCTAAAGTAAAAATAAGTGTAATTTAGACTTTCAATATTTTTCATGCAAAATTGGGGATGTAAACTAGCCGAGTCAATCAGCTCGCGAACTTAATTAAAATACTTAAAAAAATATTTAAAATAAGTTATTTTTATCATTATAGGCCTTATCGGGCCCCTAAATACGACCTGGCCTCTATTGGCCCAATGAGCTTGGTGGGCCATGTAGTTTACGCATTGCCCCAATTTTAAGACTTGACCCGAGCTTTGACCAGTCTTATACAGGCTGCGAATGGCTCGGCTCAAGTTTTTTATGGGCCGACCGGCTCATTAAATATCTCTGTGCAAAGTTCTATTTTTGTAGAGTTCAATCAATATTTTCTTTTTCTAGAAAACATTCTTTTTTAGCTTTTATTAGTCGCACATCCTCATTTTATTTTGGATGAAAGAAGAAGGTAGCTAGGCTTAATTTTCTAGCTAGGCAATGTAAAACGATATTTGTATATAAGGTGTACATGACTTTAAAACAAACCTATGTGATTTATTTTTATTTTTTATCTTTATACTAGAGGGAGAAAAGGGAAGGGTAGTTGTGGTTTGAACCCCAAATCCTACAAAAAACTTGAATATCTAGCTATTGCGATACTTGTTTGAACCGCCAAAAATATATATGTGATTTAGGTGATTACTATAAATTTAGAAGTAATGTAATGTCTATATATGTATCTAAAAAAAAGTAGCGTAATGTGTAGGAAAATAGGATCAAACATATCCTATGTGTCAAATTTTGTGTTCATCATGGACATAATTTCTATTTCCAGCTAGCCAGACAATTTTACACTACAAATTAATTTCAATTTAGTTAAAACATGCATATCGCGTAAAACACAATTTTTTTAAATTTATTTATTTATTTATTTTATAGAATTGGTAACTGATAAAATATTTTCTTTCCATGAAATGTCTAACATTTATACTTTCTAAAGTACTATAATTAATATTAACCCTTCAAAAAAATATATAATTAAATTCTAACATTAACCATGTTAATATAGTGTCTAGTAGTTGAAAATTAATTGTCGTTCAAATTGGATGCTCAAGTTTTCAAACTAGAACTTTAGTTCGACCATGCCCATCCTTATCCTAATTTCCTTCACCTCCCTTATCTTCCTCTTTATTAAAAAATGGAAAAAGAAATATAAGTAAAAAATTATTTATTATGCACAGTTCCAATTATACAATTACAATATGAGTTACTCACACCCATATGGTTGAGTAGAGTACTGCCAGAAAATTTTCATATACAATTAAAATTAAAGGATGACAGTTGAATTTTATTAACAGAAGAAAGATTCACACTTAGAATTTTCCAAAATGCAAACAGCAGCATTACAAGAAAGGAAAAAGAAAAAAAAAATCTCAAACCAATTATTTTGCTCTCTCCTTAGCATGCAGAATAATCAGTTCACGTAACGGCAATTCTTCCTGATCTCTCCCTGTTTCCCAGTAAGAACTTCAATGGATCCCATTTTCACCATAGCAGCGCCAAACTTCTTCCCCCAAACAGCACCATATCTAACATTATTAACCACCAGTTTCTTTGTCAAGGAACTGTCATATAATGTCTGGTCCGAAGTCAGTAGCCCTTTGTGGCTCAGCAAATTCTGGTAGTATTTATTATCCAGCCGGGTCGGAGTTTGGATCTCCAGATTGACAACCGGGTCAACCGGGTTACTCGCTGTTGGTGGGGGGCATTTTCCTTTCAAGAATGAAGCATAGGAAGGATCCAAGGAAGGGTCTTGCGGTTGGGTTGCATTGAAACTGTAAAGTCGGGTCGAAATAGAAGAACAGTGGGAGACACCAATGGAGTGTGCACCAGAGAGTGTAACCATTTCGTCAAGTGAGTCCCTTTCCTTT
The DNA here is from genome assembly GCA_963692815.1 of Nyctanthes arbor-tristis. NCBI lineage: Eukaryota > Viridiplantae > Streptophyta > Magnoliopsida > Lamiales > Oleaceae > Nyctanthes > Nyctanthes arbor-tristis. The sequence continues at coordinate 8,972 of CAVNYN010286705.1, forward strand.
GAAGTTATCTTGGAGTTGCGTGGCGTTGAAGAAAGGTGGGGGTAGATTTTGGAGGACTTCGGAGCTTAGAGACACGCGGCCGTCACGTCGACCAGCTGGGACGTCGTAGCATATGCCCCCTACCTTTGTGGCACTGTCACGGGCAGCGAATGCAAGAATGTCTGCACATGACACGGTATGAGGGCATACAGCCTCGATCCGAGCTTTCGTCTCGTCGACCACTTCAAACCCTCGGAGGCTTGGGTTGTTTATGAAACTACCTTTTTCGGCCTGGGGTTTCCCCCACACCGTGTCTAGTAACACTGAACCGTCCGATCTACCCTGAAATAGTTTAACCACAATATCATGAGTTCACAGACAAGTCAAACTTTAATACCAATAATGTACTTGTTTTTAATTTTTTCGGTAAAAACAGAGAACGAGCTATATATCAATAATAAGCATGACCACATGTATGTAAAAGGTTAAAACGATATAACTATTATCTTCAACGCGTACCCTGACAAAACAGTCATGGAAATGCATCCTAATGAGGCCAGCGGCAATTCCGGGATTGAGTGACACTGCTTTATTCACAGCATCTTTTATGATCTTCTCCGCTAGTGGACATGTTTTCGCGTAAAACCCGACTTTGAGTGGTGCTGCTTTCGCCGGGTGATTAGGGGTAGCAGATGTGGAAAGAGAGGAAAGAACCAAGGAAAAGAGCAGAGCAGCTACTGCAATATTTGAAACTTGGGAACTTTTCATCACCATCTTCTGTTGCAGTGCTGCTTAGCTAAATGAGAAATAATAATAAGACGCTGAATGTTTGATGAGGAAGAAACCAGAGAATTACAATATTTATAGAAGCGGTGCTTTGCAAATTGAGTTATAAATTAATTGCAATTTGGCAATGATTATAAATATAAAACACGTATTAGAGGAGGTCGTGGCAACTGCTACGTTTGAAGCAGTTCTTGAGAACCATTCATTCATATTCTTCCCCCGCTCATTGATCAGACGTTGATCTTTCTTTCCTTTTACTTCTTCTAAATCATTATTTTGAACATGATCTAAATCTTTTGAAACCTTCTTATGTAATTAATTAGATTATATTAGATTAGGTGGCTTAATGTGGTTTATTTGACTTTCATCAAATGTCAAAGTAATTAATTAATTATACAAATGGATTTTATAATATATCAAAATTCTGTATTTTACGGGTATGGTGTGACATCTTTTTCTTCCTACATACAGTATTTTTCTCAAAATTTTGAGTTCACAAAGCTTGCAAGTTTGCTTCTTCATTTTTTTCCCTCCCCTACATACTATCATTAGAGTACGGATAGATTTCATAAAGAACCCACCTTTTTTTTTCCCATCCAATAACCAGCCAGGTTACGTACCCAAACCAAAATCAAAATTATGAGTTTTTACGTAGCACATTATTCTTTAACTAAGCCTCGTGCATTTTGCGATACGCTTCATGAGATGAATTAGTGATTCGATATGTTACATTTATTACTATGGAAAGACTAATTAAAATGACAAAGAATTTTCTTTATGGAAGTTTTCTCATGATATACGTTCTTCAAAATACAAAATAAACAAATATCTGTAGTTTGAAAAACTGAAAACAAGGATGCACCTAAAAAGATTTGCTACTCGAACCCAAAAAAAAAAAAAAAACAAAGAGTAAAAAATGATTTGCTACTCAAACAACACATATAGTACATCTCATTATTTGGTGTCTGATTCTCATAGAATTATTTCATCTACTATTAATTTGATAACTACACATTTCAAACCTTCTAAGAATTATGAATCAAACACCTTTTTATATGTATAAATTGCAGACTCAATGGTGTGTAGAGCAAAAACACGAGTGCATGTAATTAAGCAAGTTGCATATTACAAATAGTATTGTTAGTAGGATTCCACTTTCTTCGAGTTGAATAATTCTCTTTGTTTTATTTATTTATTATGGGCACATTATTATTAGTTAGTTAAATTAATTGATGTTAGCTCTCCACATTGAGATGCGGAGGTTAAAGAATGCTATTAATATTTTCCCTTTTCCCCCCTTTTTTCCTTTTAACTGCGTGTAGTTTTTTCCAACTATATTTTTCCCTTTTTAATTGCATACACTACTGCTGTAAGCCTGTAAGACCATTTTCTGAATTTCTTTCTTCTTCTTCCCAAGCTTTTTCTTTTTTCTTTTTTTTTTTTTTTGGTGAGAGAACCATTTTCTGAATTTCAGTTAAAAGAAAAATGTGTGTGTGTGTGTGTGTGTTTGTTTATATTTGCTTGACTTTTAAAAGTCAGACGACTCTTTAAAACGGAGGAAGCACTTCCATTTCTAGTAAAGCTTATCCCAAGGAATCCAGTTACGAAATATCATGGTCCCACACCAATTTCAAGATACTACTTCTTGGCTGGTCCATTTGTATATATTCTGTTAGAAGGGGGATCAATTTGACCAACGAGGAAGCTTTCGACGTTTTACTGCAGTAAAAGGATCAGATGTCTATATGCGTGTTAGCAGCACATCATTATTCCTCCTTCAAATCATAGCAGGATTGTTCTTATATCACATTAGACGTTAGTGTCTTTAATACCAGACATTTATTGAGTGTCATTAATGCCAGACAATTTTTGTTCAAAATTTTTTATCAATTTGACAATACAAAATTCAATCAAACCAATCTAATGAGGCTTTAGAAGCTCAAGTAAGATCTACTGCAGTTAGTCTATTTAATTTTGTTCTTTTAGCATTTGTATTTCTTGAAATTAAAGTAATATAATGACAGCATGATGATAATTTTATAAAATCTTGAGGAAATTATCAAACCAGTACATAACATACACCCAAAAAAAGTAGGTGACCAGAAGCTTTCTTATTCTGGAAACAAGTCAGTAATTACAGGAACTAAGCCAGCTTGTGAACCTTGAACAAGAAGTTGTCGATGACTAATCTGAACCATGGGGAGAGCTTGATGCCCTCCTCGCCTGCATATGCTTTTCTTAAAAGCTCGTTCATCTGTTCTCTGTTCACGTATTTGATATCAGCTACTTCATCGGGATTTGGATGCACGTTAACATCTCGGACAATGAAGAGAAGGTAATCAACTACAAGTTACACAGAAAGGGGCTTCAGATCAAGATAATAATGAAACCAATCAGATAACAAAGAAAATAGTCAAAATACTATAAGTAACATCAGATAAATCTAGGGTGCAGCATTACCTTCATGCTCTCCCCACTTTCCATCCGATGGTGCTTTGTACAGCATACGACCCAATGGAACGAACTGATCAACTGGGACGTCTTCAGCAGGAATACCGAGTTCATCCAAGAGCTTCCTTTGTGCAGCATTTCTCACCCCTTAAAATTTAAACATTAAAACAGATTGAGGAAAGAGTAATTAGGTGATGATTATTCCAAAAATTGAAAGTCGAAACATGAGAGAAATAACTACCAAGAGCATTTTCGTCAAGAAGCTCAGACTCTCAATACAGGGGATGGCTGCAACAGGTGTTTGTCCAGACCAAGGGAAAGGTCACCTTTGTTGCAGACCTTTGCTGCACATTTAACGGTTGCAACATTCATTTTTTATAAGTTACATAAAAATACTTATTAGTGGTTTTAGAAGTCCAAATGTCACACTTAATTACTTGGCGGTCAAAATCTTATCGGTTGGGCGGTGCTCAATATCAGAAGGAATTAGATAGGTATTTCAACATTGTTCTTCATGTTCAAATAAAGAAGTAAAGTAAGGAAAGCAGAAAGGTAATCAAGGCTTATTCTCACTAATTTCTGGTGCATTTAGCTCAAAAGAAGGAAGTATTTCAGCAAGAATTGCCATCTCATATTGCATCCTCAACACCCCCAAGAGCTTTCTGAACATGAAATTCCTACACTTTCCTATGCATGGTAAGTTTGCGATACAGATTAGATTAATGCAACATCAGTTATGCTCATAAATCCCCAAGGAAATAAGCTTCTGAAGCAATTCAGGCATTTCTCCACAACCACAAGTACATAGATTCACCGTGCATCCAACATCTTATTCAGATATTAACACATACCTGAAGCAATAACTCGTATTTTGAGTAAAAGAGGAACACGCTGAAAGCTCTGTGCAGCAAATTTTCAGATTCAATCTTTTCCATTAAGTGACCTGTGTTGTATAGAGGCAGTCACATCATGATAAGTTACTCGAAGCAATGTAGTCTATTATTATATGATAATGGCAGAGCCCTATGTTCTTATAACATCACCACTAATAAATAGTTCTGATGAATAATCTTGATCAATATTTTTGGGCTTGATGTCCTTGTCAGTTCATTCTCAAGGAAGCAGACATGACCAGAGCATTGCACATATCTGTACCTGTGGTTGTATTCTATGATTCATGCGGAAATGAACACCTTCCAAGTTACAGGCATTTGGCAAGCATGAGTACTTTTGGGGTATGAAAACAATAAGATCGAGCATTTAACATCCAATGTCGATTATACAAGGAAAAGTGTTTTAAAAAAAAAGAAAGAAAATGGGTCCAATCTTTAGTGAAAGTAGAAAGTTTTTAATCTAGATTAGGTCTAGATTCAACCACTTCCAGAAAATAATAAGAAAAGCTCTTATATCCTTCTTAAAAGCTTAAGAAAATCCATAATCTTACTTTAATGCTTTTCAAACTTCTGGCAGACAAGGCTTCTATGTGAATTTAGACAAGTGGGAGCATGTTTCTCCAAATTCTAGATTTGGAAAGGACTGTAACTGATCATATTTTGATGACTGATGAGATCTTCAAAGAAATGACTAGTCTACATAGAAAGTGATGGAGATTCTCTTATTAAAACCCATCATTTGATGCTACCCTAGGTTATCAGCATTTATCGAGAAAAACCATCAAGCAAAACACCGATAATTTCTTTTAATAGGCTGGCTTGATCAATTATCAAAACATATTAATCACTTTCACCAGAGTAAGCAATTATAGTTGGCCCTATCTGCAACTGATCCAACCATCAATTTTTTTCACAACCGATCCATCCAACCATCAATTTTAAATTATCCAAACTATATATTGTCGATCACAAGAAAGATGAATGCTCTGACTTACAATTGTATTTAGTATCATGGCCGACTACTCGATCATTCTCATCTGCCAAAATACATCTGCAGAGTATCAGGTATTAGAAAGTCAAACGTCATTACGTCAGTCATTTTTTTATCGCAGCTGCAAATGAAACAAATTTCAATCTGACAGTGACAGTCAGTGAGGAAAGGCAAAGATTAAAAATGAAAAATTAAACCACTCTTGAGAAATATCTGAAAATAACCCAACGTAAAAGCTTCCATTTCTCCAGGAATTACCGAAATGGAAAGAACTGTTCACATTTTAAGAAATGTTATGTATATTTTAGCACATTGACGGCAATCACATAACGCTATGGCTGTTTCTCAATCTGATCATCTCAAAAAAGGTTCTTTTAGAGAATAAACGAAATCATAAAACTACTAGTAAAGTTTTCATTTCCCAAATCAAAATATCAACAATATACGTAAATGTTTTTGTGAATGAAAATGTATAGGCGCATAGAGAAGAGACGTACTCGTCTTCGAACATGAGGCGCCTCTGGACAGCGTCCATTCCTGAGTCGGCAGCGGCGTAAGCCATGATGGTGGTGAGGCGATATGTAGACTGAAGGTAAGGTGGCGGCTTTAGCGTAATAATGGAGAAAGGGGAAAGAGTGTTTAATTAATACGAAAATTTGAGTGGAGAAAGGCTGAAAATGGCTGAGTAGCCAACGATTTACCAACCCACTAATTCTTTCTACCATTTTGGACTTAATTCCCAATTCTCCGCCCTCCAACGCTGAATCTCTTTTCTTATTTTTGTTTAAATCAGTTACCTAATATGCATCAAGCTTGTAAGATTATTCGTTAAATTCCTTGATATGCAGGCCACAAAATGAAAATATTCAATAAACTTGGATAGATTTTATAACCTCTCACCCTATGACCTATATCGAAATATGTATTCTAACAGGTAAATTCGTTTGTGTTCAGCGTTACCTTTTTCTTCCCCCCTTGTGTTAGAAGTGTTGTCACATTTTCACCTTCATTTCTTTTCCGTGTTTCTTCTCTTGTTTTAGCCCATTCTCAGTGGGCTGCATCATGTGACCCTTTCTTTTTTAGCCCATTCTTAGTGGCTGCATCATGTGACCCTTTCTTTTGCTATTAATGAAATTATGTTGTCTTAAAAAAATATATATGTTAATTGATTATCACTTCACTAGTTCGATAGTGAAATGTTTCGTACTTCAACTTCATTCAAGATCAATTATTTCACATTTATATTCATCAATTACACCAAGCACCCTATTTGAACACAGAGGAAGACAAGTACATCGACACGAGGAATAAAAAATAATCTTATTATCTCTTTACATTATTTCATTAACAGATGAAAGAAAAAACATCAGTAGGGATAATATGGCAAAAATTTTTTTTTTTCCACTTGTCACAATTTTTGTCAAAGTTTTCCTCAATTACACATGCGTAATGCAACATCTAGCGCTTATTAGAATGAATAATTCCATCATACAGTATTAATGATTCATAAAGCTTAACCCATATTCTCATCGAGCTTAGGTGTACAATAATAATTTTGTAGTAGAAAAAAACACACTGAATCTTATCATCACTCTATAATAATAATAATAATAATAATAATAATAATAATAATAATAATAATAATAATAATAATAATAATAAATCTTGACAATATCTTGACAAAGATTCCCTTATGCTGTTTTTTTGTCTTAATTTTCAATTATCATCATTTTAGCATCCAATGAATGCTCAAAACTAGCATCTTCCCATAGCATAATTATCCATAACCAGTGATCCGGCGACCATGTTGGCGTTCACAGCCTTCTTTCTCTTTATATACTACTGCCCTTTATTCCCTAAGAATGAGAAAAGAAAATTATGTCTATAAGCCTATAGCAGCAACACTAACTGTGTTTGGAGAAGTGTGCACGCACACACCAAAAGGGAAAAAGGAAACGCTTCTATATTCTTTTTGGGACACAGTACTTGATACACACTTGTGCTGTTCCCACAACTTCATGAATATCATTATTTTCCTCAAAAAGTGGTCTCTCATTGGAGGATCTACTCTCTAATGCCCGGAGGCCACACTCAAGTTTTCCCCTTGAGATAACCAAATGATCCACCCATGCCTCAACATACAAAAATAGCAGTCAAACTAACCAGTCCCTGATAACCTCAACAACCAGCATCTGCTTCTTGAGAGGTAATTGACTAATACCATAGCCAGTACCAGTTGAATCATCTTCCACAACCAGATAATGCTGCTAGATTGATAAGCTTTATCATAGTGGCTTTAGAAGGTCAAAAGATCAAGTTTCCATAAGAGGATTTGAAGTCCTTTGGTTCCACAGCAATTCATACTAGATCTACCAGTGTCTCACCGCCCAAGTAAGATAGCCAAAGTAGTGCCCCTGTGAAAGATAGGAGAATTTGCTGAAAACAGCACAAGGCAGCCAATACCTTGAGAGAAGGAGCTCAAGCAGTTCTGCTTATTACCATTTATTTAGAGAAATAAAACAGATTTTCTGCACAATCACGACTCCTCTTAACCATGCATTGGAGGTCATAACAAAAGTTACCAAACAACAAGCAAAACAAGAATGGCTTTGCATCAATGTCTATATGGGACTCGGGGCAGTGGATTTCCAGTACAAGTTCAAAAATATGTGCAGCACAAATATAACTTGACCTGATTAAAATACATGATTTATGGTATATACGTCTCTATCACATTGGCACATAGAAGCCTGAAGGTTTGACCTATCCTATTCACTGTAACAGTGTCTGAGGACTAAATTTTATTGACAACTTACAGCATACAGAAGAAAAGAACCAGGCTGACATACCTGTTTACACAAACACATGCAGCAAGAGAAGCACACAAATTCCCCTTTTTTGTGTGGTCTTTTTTTTTTTTTTTTTTTTTTTTTTTTGGGGGTGGGCGGAACAAGGCCAGAAACAAATCAAAATAAATAAATAAATAGATAATTCCATTACCAATGAAAGACCATATAGTCGCTGTTTGAATCTATTTATTCATATTGAATTATAATGAGGTGAAATGAGTGGTGCAGATAAAAGTTTGAAATTTGTGGTTATAAATGAGCAGTTGTCAGTTGTCAAATCAGTCGTAGGTGGTATTAGAATGTGTTTGACTAACAACTAGCGTAGCCCTAGGCTGGTTTACATCTCCAACAACCTATCTTCAAACACCCATTTCTTAGTAAGAGATCAGAGTGGGCAGCATTACTCAGCAATTCAGACCCAAAAAGCAGTCAAAAGGCTCAAAACAGAAGGGATTGACACCGTCTTTCACAGATTATATCTTACATCTTCACTAGCAAAGTGCCTAACTGATAAGGCCCTCCATGGATCTGTGATAAAGTAACTGTATCTTTTTTCCCCAATTTCGGGGCAGTATTTGTCTTGCATAGGAAAGACTAAAAGAGCAATAGAGTTGCAGCCTTGCAGCTCAGCACCTGAACCTCCTTCAAACCCTGAAATCTTCTACCGCTAAGCACCATTTCTCTGCATCGCCAGGAACACCAATGAACTTTTTGCCCAGATACTCTCCCACATAAATACCCTGAAAATGACTTCTCAAGTACACCAATATAACAAACACAAGCAGTTGTTGGATTTAAGGAAGGTGCATAGGGATAAAAAATAGACAAGTTCTACCGTAAATATCTAGGTCACCAGAAGAGACTACGAACCTTGTTAGACCATCTGGTGATTTCCCACCCATTTTTACTAGCTACATGCTACAAGTTAATAGTCATAGCTACAGACGTCTGGCGGGTTATCAATTTCAGTTTGGTTCTTAGATAATTTCTATTTTCTTCTGCTCGGTGTCCGCAAAGCAGCAAAAGGAAAACTTATTTTTCAATGTTCTTACAAAACTTTGGCTAAACGGAAGGCCAAAAATTCATCACCTGCCTCAAAACAGATTTTGGATCCATTTGGAAAGATCACAGCATCGTTGAGCAAAGAAATATGGTCTACTGACCTTGTTGCGTGCACTCAGTATTGCTCGGTTCATTCAACAAGTCGAGCAGACCAACATATAATTATCTTCAAGTATAACATAGTTCAATGATAAAAAGCAGAAAATAGCCATAGCCGTAAATGATATATCTATAACTTCTATCCCATGCTATATAATCAATTAAAGCAAAAAGATAGTTTAACCCCATAGCTAATTTTCAATCACCTTTGCCTTATCCAAAGTATAAATTTGTAACAAAATTGGCTTCCTTTCTTGTTCTTGTTGCCGTGAATCAAAATTGTGTTTGCCCAGCCAAAAATCAAAAAGCACACAGCAGAAGAGTGAGATCTTCATCAACATAAAATAGATAGACATCCAATTCATAACGACAAACAACAGAACAATAGATAGCGCAACACAAAGCCGTAGCATCGATTCCTTAGCAATATAACTATTATTGAAACCGTCTTTCACCACAACAAGACTGTAAAACAATAAAAACACTAGTGTAACATTACAGAGACGGTAGCAGCTGCCAGCGGGAGCATTTCACTTCTTCAAGCTGCCACGGATTCCAGGTTTCGGTTTGGAGGGTTCAGGGGCAACGGTGGCATGGAGATTGTTGAGTTTGGACTCGTCGAACGGGATCTTGGGATGGCGCGCATCATGGTGAATCTGCATCGATTTGATGTCGGGTGCCGTGACCTTGCAGTGCGGGCACTCCAGCTTTGCATGACCACCCTTTTCGTGACCGCTCCGGTCCGCCAGCCCCGCCTTCCCTCCTCCGCGATTGGTGGTTGCAGCGTCTACCTTCATCGCTATTTCCTTGGCCGTATGCTTCTTCGGCTTCGCTTTTCCGGTCATGATTATCGCCGATTACCGAATACTGACTCTACAACTGTGATTGTGAAAGGGATGGGAGAAGGGGGGAATATCTAATGAAACCCTAAATTGGATAATAGATATATAATGATGAGCACATATCGCGCACGCGCCGGAGGACTCAATTATAAACCTGACACTATTTTTTACAATACTAATTACAAGAAATTGATTAAATAATAATGAATTTTATAGTCTCATCCCCAATATATTTATTTCCAACACTTGGATCCTAATCCTTATTTTGAAGTTCAAATCCCTAAAAATATTTACAAGTATAATAATGGGCTGACCTAATCATAGCCCAACGCAATGGAAACCCACCACTTAGGCACTGACCAGTCCATTTTACCCTTCTGTTCCGAAGTTTCACACCTGTGGTTGAACGTCGAAGATGATGAGTGTGAAGAAGTAAAGGAGTTGAGAAACAAGAGGTGAAGACAAAACCCATGGCTCGGCCACGACACGCAGTATAGCTGCGAAGCACATATCGATTAGACTATCCCAGGTGATTCAGCAACTCCCTCTGGAGGTCTTTTTCCAAGAATACCTATTTGTTTCTATTTTCATTTTGCCACAGTTGATTCCTTTTTTTTTTTTTTAATTTTGGGTTGGGGGTGGGGGTTGGTTCTATCTTTTTCTTTTGGTTGGGCTCGGGTCGGAATCGATGGATTAGTTCTGTTTATTGCCTGTTTATAATTTGAAAAACATGAAATTCTTCTTCTTGAGAAGATTATTGGGCCAAGTTTTCAGCGCATTGAAATTGCCCTGGTCCTGAATTTTGCCTGTTTCAGTAGAAATGTAGTAGTACTCTGTATTTATTATTCACACTTTGAAATAAAAAATTTGTGGGTTAATGCGTGTGCAGAGTTTCGCGAAAGCTTTTGATTTTACTTGCATATTCACATCAACATGTTTAAGTTAATAATCGGGTGTTGAAACTGTTTAGACAAATAGCAAGTTAAAACGTTATTTTGTTATTCCGGTAAATTTCTAAATTCTTTGAAAAATGGATCCAATCATTAATTGGGCTTCTTACCCAGGAGGACTTCCAGTGCATTTCCTCCTTCCAATTGTTCTGCCAACAACTGTGTGAAACCCTCTGTCGACACTCCTCTCTGTCTACTTCGCCGCCTAAGGCCGCCACTTGCTTTTTCGGGTAAATAATTTTTTTCTTCTCTCTTTTCACCTTTTATATTTGGTCTTCTTTGGTTGGAATTACTAATTTTAGTTTTCGATCCTCGTTTAATTTATGTTCCTTATTAGGTCTATTAGGCTTCCCATTTTTTTAACCCCACTTATTTTCACACTCAGATTAAGCTTAAATATTCTTCTTAGAGATATGCTTAGCTATATAATTCAATGTATCAGTTAATGTTACTGATCAAGGAAAGCTTTTATGCTAAAAATTGCAGACCCTTGAGTGTCAATGTGACAAAGTAACTGAAAAATGAGATTTTTGAAATGATAATAGATCCTTTAGCCGTATTAGTTATCCAAAACAACAATTGCTGAGCAAAATTTCACCCTTTAGATGTTAGAGTTAGTAGAGGCTTTTATATTGTCTTTTATTTGCTAAGAAGCTCTGTATCTCCATTTTACCTTCTCATACAAGATTACCTTACTCATCCATTGAACACCTTGACCTTCTGACATTTCTTCTTTTCAGTCTTTTCACCTCAAGATTAGCTGAATAATGTTAATTTAATCTGTCTATTGTTGCTTGTAATCCCTCATGTTTCTTTCTTTTGCCCTTGTGTCCATGTGCATGTGTTCCTGGTGCATTTGAATTAGATTGTGTCTTTAGTTTCTGTGGAAAGTTGAAATGATTATGGGCTCTTTTGCTATTCTGGAATGAAGGCAGCTGGAATCTAGTCTTCGGTCATTTTGTATGTACTAAGACTTCAAGCATGTCTGCTAATCCGACTCTCGTAGAGGATGATGCTTCTTCAGGATCAGGAGAGGAGGCAAACATGTTGGATGGACAAAATAAACCTCAATCTGTGATGCCAAATTCAGGTCGTCGCAAGAGAGGTCGCAAAGCTACATGTGATGCAATTATTGATGCTGTGCTCGAAATAGCAGCCGCTTCGAAGATGAGGACAGAGGCAATCAAGAGGAATGAGGAGCATCATATTTTACGCAAATGCATAGGACCATTGGACAACGTGCAAGGTATTTATCAGATTCTCTATTTTTATGCTATGGATTTATTTGAGAATCCGACCGGAAGAGAAACTTTTATAGCTCTTAAAGTTGAGAGAAGATTAGCATGGTTGTAGGCAAAATTTAGAGCTTCTTTAAGTATATCTGCCTGAGAAATTTTATTTTTCTATTTTGGCATTTAATGGGTTGTCTTCTTTGCGGCATATTTTTTTTGATGTTAGTGAACTTCATCTGTTGATTTTGTACTTGGTTTAACAAGTGTTGTTATTGGCTGATGCCTATCCTCTGATAAATTAGTTGTGTAATTTTATATCTTTTTTTCTTTTTACTTTCTCCCCTCTAAAACATGCTCTTGAAATAATGATTGTTGTTTTCTTGCATGATCTGCTGATGTCGACAATTAATGTAAAACATATGTCTCTTGTATTATACATCCCTATGTTTCAATACCTACTCATACAGATTCATCCGCCGGCATGGATGACTTTGATATTGAATTGGACGAGATGGAGTTAGTTGCAGCGGCTGCTGGTTACCACTACCATAATAGTATTACAAGACTTCCTGTTCAAATCGTGTCTCCTAAAGGATCTGGATTCTTGGCTGAAGTACTTAACGGTCATGATGATTTTTGTAGAGAAACGTTCAGGATGGACAAGCACGTATTTCGCAAGTTGAGTGATATTCTTCGACAGAGAGGCATGCTACGTGACACAGCAGGTGTCCTGATATAGGAGCAGTTGGCCATTTTCTTGAACATCGTTGGCCACAATGAACGTAACAGAGTCATTCAAGAGCGTTATCAGCATTCCGGTGAAACAATAAGTAGACACTTCAATAATGTGTTGAAGGCAATAAAATCATTATCTCGAGAGTTTCTTCAAACACCGCCGCTTGTTACTCCAACGGAGATCTTGAAAAGCAGTAGATTCTACCCATACTTTGAGGTTGATATCTGACAACTGGTTTCTTTTTTAATTTTAATTTAGATTTTAAGGCTTGATTTAATAATTCGTTTCTTTTTTAGGATTGCATTGGTGTCATAGACGGCTTGCACATCCCTGCTCAGGTGCCTGCCAAAGATCAATCTAGATTTCGTAGCAGAAAGGGTGTTCTAACACAAAATGTGTTGGTAGCCTGTACATTTGATCTCCAGTTTATATTTGTTTATCCTGGTTGGGAAGGCTCAGCTCCAGATTCTCGAGTTCTAAGAGCTGTTCTTAGGGACCCTGATCAGAACTTCCCTCAAGTTCCTGAAGGTTGATCCCAAACTGAATGATTGGTAAGCTTCCAATATGACGTGTGCCCTTATTTTAATTCAATTCTTGCATGTATACATGTGGCAGGCAAATACTATCTTGTTGATTTGGGTTACACTAATATGGAGGGGTTTCTTGCTCCATATGGAGGAGTTCGGTATCACCAGCATGAATTCAGGGGCGCGAACCTCTTACCTAGGAGTGCAAAGGAATTGTTTAATCACCGCCACGCATCTCTAAGCAACGCCATCCAGAAGTCTTTTAATGTTCTAAGAACAAGATTTCCAATCCTCAAACTTGCTCCTCAGTATGCTTTTCACACCCAGAGGGATCTTGTTATTGCGGCATGTGTAATACACAATCACATTCGACGAGAGGAGAAGAATGACTGGTTGTTTAATAGCTTTGAAGTGGGATCAGCTGAGGAATCTCCTCTTCATGATGAAGAACCAGAGCCACAGATGGGTTTCTCCATTCAGGAACAGATGGCAGCTTCGCGAAGAGACTCAATAGCTCAAGCAATGTGGACTGATTTCATTAATAAATGGGATGAATGGTAACAAGTACCATTCTGTGTCCGGTTGTAGGTACTATGAAGTATAAACTAACCAATTGTTTGGTTTTCACCCCATTCATGCTCCCTGGTGTAGTAGTGGGGTGAGACAACTATAATATCTACTAGTCTAAACAAATAAGTAGGTGTAAGAATTAGTAAATTGGTGCCGTTAGTGGTGCTAATAAATTTTTGGTAATCTTTAAGTTCACAACTCTCTGTTTTTTGCACTAATTAAAATATAATAGCATGTGGAGTACATCAGTACATGCCATTGCAATGTACATGTCATTGCATCAAGTTGGATTTTCTTTTTTCTTTTTTTATTTTTGGTTGTCTTGTTGAAAAATGTTTATGGAAATTCTATATATGTCATGTATCCAGGTGAATTGTATTTGGCCATAAAGAATTGAAAATAAAATGAAATAAAATAATAAAAAAATAGTCACGTGTACAAAATTATATGTGGTTTCACGGAACTAAATGAGACTTAATGATTTGGCTGGTTTTAATGGATAGTCGCGATTTGACTCCATCGAGAAAGTGCATTAATTTTTGTTATTTTTCGAGGTTGATGGCCAAGATAACTATTTGACGTCTCGAAATAACGGAAAAGAAGTTGGCTTGGTAACAATATTGTTAAGGGTTAGTTTCACGTTTTGTCCTCAACTTTTACAGTTAGTATTGCTTAGGTCTCCAATCTTTCATTAATTTGCATGGTTGGTCCTTTTTGACGGGTTTGTTAATTTTTTCATTAAGTCTCTAGTAAAAGTACCATTATGTCCCTTATTTTTTTAAGTTAAAAATAAAAAGTTTAAAAAAAATTTTCAAAAAAAAAAGGAGGGCCCCCCATGTTATCGGAAAATGACAGCAAGGTGCTGTTTGTTGTCAGAAATGACAACATAGAGGGAGTCTCTTCCTTCGTCTATCATTTCTAAAGACCCCATTCATGTGCCCATTTTGGTCATTGAAAATGACAGATGAAGGGGGGGGGGGGGGAGACACCTGTGCTACCATTTGTGGTAGCGATTTGCTGCAAAAAATGACAGTAATCAAAAGGGTTATTGTTGGAAATGGAAGCAACGTGCTGCCTTACTGTCATTTTTGGCAGCACGGGGTCCTCCCTTTTTTCTTTTCTTTTTTTTTTTTTTAAATTTTAGTTATTTTTTTGTTCTTAAATTTTTTATTTATTAATTTAAAAATATAAGGGAAATAATGATAATTTGATTGGGGACTTAACCAGGGCCGCCCAATAGATTTTGGGGGCCTAATATGAAATTTAAATGGGGCTCCTTTTAAAAAAATTTAGAATAAATACAATTTAAATTGGCCTTTAAAAAAATAAAATCAAATTTGTGGGTATAAGAATTTGAACTTCTAACCTATAACTACAAATGGAAACTTAAACGTATAAGTTCACTACTAGGCTAAAGAACAATTTATATTAAAATTGTGTACACATTATTTTTATTGTCTTTTTTGGATATATATTTCCAAAAATTTGACTATGAACTTTTCTACACTTTCCAACTGGGGCCCCTAATCGACCGTTTTAGTTGATTAGCATCAGGGTCATGCCTGGACTTAACGGAAAATTGACTGAAACTGTCAAAGAAGACCAACTGTGCAAATTATTAAAAAGTTGGGGGCTCAGCCGGTCGAAAACAAAGATTAAAGACTCAGGCAATGCTAACTACCCGTTTGGTTAGATTTATAAAGTCAATTTATAAAAAGAATTTATAAAGAATGAAAATGAGTGATAGAGATTTAATTAAAGTTTAAAATGTGTAGTGACTGTTGAGTAGTTATCAAATTAATGATAAGTGGTTTTATAAATAGAAAAAATAAACTATACCAAACGGGCTCTACGAAAGTTTGAGGATGAAATTTGAAATTAACCCTATTGTTAATGGTTGTCAAACGGACCCTACTGTTTCCAGATTTCTCGCTATAAATATGATTTCCGCCAACGTTGTCCAAAATTTTCCAAAACCCAAACCCTTGCTTCGGTGCGCGGGTTCAGTCTCACTAATTGACCGCTCTAATCAGTTCTTCCCCGCGAACTTTCTACATTTCCTGAACCTTGAAGTGAGAATATAGAACAGTTAATTCTATGGAAGACGATATAGTGCAAGAAGAAGGAGAAGAAAGGAAGGAATTTCAGGCCAAAATTGGGACCGCTATCCGTTCTCGCATTCAGCACTTCAAGGACCAATCCGAGTACGTGCGCCTTTACTTTTAAGTATACAGATAACACACGTCTGTGTGAATTACATCTGTTAACGAGTATATGTTATTTCGAGTTTGTTGTTTATTTCGTACTGGGTGAATGAGTTTCAGTTCCTTAACATTGGAACGTGTGAGGAGAGTGTTGGAAGAGGACTTAGGGCTCGAAAAGTACGCGTTGGATGTGCACAAGAAATTCATTCGCCAGCAATTGGAAAAGGTAACTTGTTAACATTTTTGGAGGGTGTATGGAATGGTTTTGATTTTGGAGAAATGATTTTAGCAAAAGTGAATTTTATTTTTTTTATTTTTTTGTTCGTCGGGGTGGGGGGTGAGGGCAGCATGTTTAATGTTGGGGGAAAATTGTCATCGTATATTTTTTAACAGAAAGTCACATTCATCAATCAACATATCAACATGAGTGGAAATCCATTCAATGAAATGATTACCCAAATGGTCATTGAAGATGAGGATGAAGAGGACTATTTGGAGTTTCAAATGCTAGTATGGCAATCAAGCTCAATGGGAGTTAACACAATGCCTTTATTTCTTCATTTCTCCAATTTGGACCTCTAGTTGATTTTTTCGACTTTGAATTCTCTGTCATCCTAATTTTATGTAATGGAGAGGAAACAATTGCAAGAGCAAAAATACAATGAAAATATGAGATAGGATCTTGGAAGGTTTTGTTCGAAGACATGCAGTAGTGTCACAATTTATAGAAAACAAATTCAGCAAAATTCATCCAAGAAAGTAGCCGTTGAACTAGCTCTTTATTTTTTTGGCCACTGGAGTTGAGAATTAGAATTTCCTCACACAGGAACATTTATTTGCCTCTTTTTCCCTCTCCTTTGGCTACATAAAATTTTGCATTGCCTTTTGGTGGATATAGAGAAAAAAGAAAAACTTGTATTATTGTAATAAATAGGTCGATGGGGAAAATAGGACTTACTGCCATGGAAATGAGAAAATATACTAAAAAGAAACTTGACTATCTTGGGTTTATTCTTTTGTCGCCCCTCATTTACCTATTTGCACCCTAGAAATAGATTTTTAGACCCTCAATTAGAAAGTAGTGCTGGGCATTATAAGAAAAAGATTTTCTGAAGAATATGTGGTTGAGAATAAGCAGGAAAGAAATTGATTCTCGAATGTATACTTATTTTGGAAAATTTGTCATTCTAATAAGCATCAAGTAAAAAATAATGCGCATGAACTGAATGCAAATACTGTGATGTAGAAGACTAGTTTTCTTGCTATTTTTGGAAGTCCAATTATTTTATCTTCTAAATTGTTAAATACCTTAGAGGAGGTTTGGATAATTTACGTAAGCAACAGATTTTGCTAAGGTGCATTGGCTTTTATTCATTTCAAAAAAGCATCTTTAAAAAGAGAATATCAGCTACCTAAATTATATCCATAGTAATTACAATCACACTGGCCCTACAATTGCTGTGAATGAAGGAACAAAAACAAAAAGATCTCAAATTTGAAAAACCTTACATTTACTCAGTGCTGGCCTTGAGGGTAGGCGACCATGGTTGCCTACGGCCCTCAGCCTGAAGCGTCAAAATGCTGAAAATTGAGATTTTCCGAACATATACATTCAAATAATGGAATAAAAATAATTAATGCGCACATTAAACATGATTAAATCTTTAGTCTAGTGGTAAAGTTCTAAATTTTAGCTTACATTCTTTACTAAAGGTCAAAGGTTCAAATCATTTCACCAACATATTTGGTCAAATATTTTTTTTTTTAAAGTACCAATCTAACAATTGCTAACTCGATTTGAATTCTTTAAAATTTATTAATTGTCAAACAATGAATTATAATTTTGCATCATCTCAATTTTATAAGAAAAGGGGCCCTCTAATACTTTAATTATTAAATTTTCAATTATTTGCTTTTTAAATGATAAAATGTAATCGAAAGTCGTATATTTATGACCAATATTAAAACTTATTGAAAGAAAAATTCCTTTTTGAATATTGCTTAAAATGCATATGCTTAAGAAGATGACAATTAATCGTTTAAATTTTGAAACGTTAAAACCATATTTAGTTTGAAATTTTTGAAAATGCCTCATCTAAAGTGTTGCCTAGGGCCCCCGGAATCATAAGACTGGCACTGCATTTACTGCAGGTTTAATCTAGACTAGATATGGAAAAAGACAGAAAATGTTAGTGGGAATACATGCAATATAAAATATCACATTTGCTCTCACTTATGAAAACATTATTATCCACTGTACAAGTTTCTACGCTTTTGAAGCAGAGCAGTATTAGACTCTAGCCTTTACTTCAATACAGAAATCTGCCAGATTTTCCAGGCTGAAATTTAATTCCTTGACTGCAGATCTCTTTTGTTTTCCTTCTGATCTATAGTTGTAGAAACCTTTGTTAATTTATATAATTTGAGTTCTACGTTGTTGGCGTTTGAATTTAGACATGTTTGTGTACTGTTTTGGCACAACATAACAGAAGCACCTTTTTTGGTACTTGTATATAAATTTTAAAATGGACAAAGGAGCATTTTTCAGCAGCAATGACCATTTGTCTTCTTCAACATCAATAGAAGTAGTTCAAAACTTACCTGTCTATTAATCAACCGAAGTAGTTCACACAATTTGAATCTAATGTTCTAAAAATTTCTCCAACTCCAAACATTCTTCATTACCTGTCTATTCCTATTTTAGAACTTAGAAACTATAGAAGGATAATCTTTTTCTGTTACCTGAGGCTTTCAATGGGCTATTAGAGCATCTCCAATGGTGTAAGGTGGATTGCTTCCTACGAGGCTAGAATTAGTGAAAATTGGTATAAGGCATCTCCAATGGTCATGTGAATTGCACGAAGTAACGGGACAGTTGTCAAGATATGTGTAGTTGATACAATAGTGAGAAATAGAGAGAATGAACAAATAAGACAGTGGATTTCTATAGACATTATTTACAACACCTTTCGACATCTAGACAATGTCTAGTTCTTTTATTGCCACGTCAGTTTTTTTGGATGATCTGGCAGAAAAATTTCTTCAATGGACATTCCATTGGAGATGCTTTTAGCCTCTATAAGTGAAAAACTGTTTATTTGTTCCCCCTCCAGGTAGAGCTCATCAGTCGCTCTGGTAAGCATGGGGTAGATTTGGTCTATTTCCATATATTTACAAATGTTGTAAAAATTGGTTTGAAACATTGATCCAGAGCCAGACCAGATGAAGGGTCAAGAGTTGGGCCACCAGAGGCAAAATAAATTAATTAAATAAAATGATTGATAACTTGTCCTAAAATTTGAAGAGTTAAGAGCCTTGTCAAGTTCATATAAAATGATCAATTTTTTTTAATTAAAAAGATCGGAAGAGCATGTTATTTTTGTTCAAATATGCAAAAGCACCAGAAAAGTATACTGCTATCTGTAATGTCTAAACCTGCCATGTAAGCAGTCCTTAGCATAACATAAACACGTGTGGGCATATATGTGTGCTCTCTTATCCATACTTTAAAAGCCACCACCCTCACCAAATTTCATAACTGGAAAGGTTTCTGCACATCCTACTTCCCCCCCAGCATACCCAAGAGAAGGGAAAAAAATCACGCAGCGAAAGCTCAAGTGAAAAGAAAATTATGATTTTTCAGGAGGTGAAATCTTTGGCTGCTTTCTCAACCCTAATTTTTTCTTTTTCCCTCCTTTCTTTAACATAACTGGCAAACCTGTTGCCATTTTTTGTTTGAACCAGCCAGGGTTCCATTCTTTTGCCTGGTTTTAAGTATGCCGAATTCGATCACTGTCTGGTCCTTTTCTTGGTCTCCATGTCAAGCTGGATCCAGGTGTTAACCACATAGATATGTACATGTAACAGAGGATAGTAGTAAACAAGGGATAGGAAGAACAAAAACTCCTATCCTTAAACATGTCTTCGGTTACATCCAGTTCGTTATTATGCCAAAATCAATGTTTGTTTACTGCACATTGATCACATCCAAATACCAGCTTTTTACTGCTATGTATCAGGATACTTGTGATCTGTATGCAAATGAATCTATCAGCATCACTTTCTTTTTCTTTTTTTTTTTTTTTTTTAAATTAAGCATCTTCACAAATTTAATCTCTTTTTTAACTTTTAGCAAATGGGAGATTCCGATGATCAAAACTCCAAAAGCACGGAGGAGAATGTGGAGAAAGATGCAAACTCAAGTCAGAAAGAAGTGAGCAAATCTCCTACGGAGCAGAAAACGAAGAAAGATCCAAAGGAAGCTAGCAATGGAGTTGAGAAAACAATGGAAGACTCTCCTGTAATTGGCCTCTTAAACAGCAAATCTGAAGTGGACAAGGACGACCAAGACTCTGTAATCAGTGAGAGCAGGATTAAGAAGGCTATTTGGGATAGAGCTGATCACTTCAGGGCCAATACTGAGTACCTTCTTTTTCTAACCTCATTTTTTTAATTTATTGCAATCTCTCCGTGCTACCTCTATTCCCACCCCTGAAAAATAAATCCCTTAAGTGAAATGAGAGAGAGTAGTTTGAACCAGATACTGTTGGCAAGGATTCTAGCAAAGATGAAGCTTCAGCCAAATGATGCCATTTATGATTTTGAAAACAATTCCATAGGGTCTACCCAAGTTACATTTTTATTCAACTTTTTCCTTTTTTGTCTATTTAAAACCCATGCTCTTACTGGTCTATTTTTTAGAGATAACTATGGCTGGAGTTCGAAGACTATTGGAAGAAGATCTTGGACTTGATAAAAATACTCTCGATCCTTTTAAGAAGTTAATAAGTCAGCAAATAGATCAGGTAAGAAATATCGTGCAGAATTTTCTGAAGTTGTGAATGAATGCATTTAATTACCATATACATCGTCTCACACTGTTTAGGTACTAAACTCGGACAAAGTTTCTGAAAATGCTAATAATATTAAGAGCTCTGAGAAATCTCAAAAAGAAAAATCAGAGAAGATCAGAAGTGGAAAAGGTTTTGACTCATCTGATGCGGAAAGTGACAAGGGGAAAGACAAAGTAAGATCAAGGAAGAAAGCTGCTCCAAGGGCAAAGGATAAGAAATCAGATGGGCTGAAGAAACGCAAAAGTTCTAGCAATGATAGTGATTCCGATGTCTCTGATGTGAAGCAAAGCAGGGGTGCGAAGAGGCCAAAAGAGGAAGATAATGATTCAGGTAGTGATGAACGTTCATCTTGAGGATGTTCAAGCTCAGTCATCTGTTGGTAAATCTGTGAAGGTCAGTCTTTTGCTTTCTCTGTGGCTGGACTTTAATTTTAATCTGTGTTGGCACACGCATGATCCACACAATTTTGAATTATTAACTTCCATATGCAGAGGAAAGAACAATCAACAGACCTGGATATGGAAAAAAGGTTGAGCATCTGAGATCAATAATTAAATCGTGTGGAATGAGGTTGGTATATGTCGATGTTTTTGCTTTAAGTTTTCAATATTAACCTCTTATGATGTTATCTCATTTTTTTGATTGAAAACAGTGTTGCTCCATCAGTTTACAAGAAAGCCAAGCAAGTACCTGACAACAAACGAGAAGCCTTTTTAGTGAAGGAGTTGGAAGGGATTCTCAAAAGAGAAGGGCTATCTAGCAATCCTACTGAGAAAGGTAACTGCTAGATTTTTTATGTTACACTTATTTATTGGCATTATCAGGATATATATGTTTCTGGAACCTTTCATAACTTACTCTGTACTAACGGTGATACTTTCGATCTATTACATATGGGGGACACTAGCATTGTTTTCAATACCTTTTCATGTCAAGATTGATGACCTCTGAATCAACTACTGAAGTATGTAGGCAGCATATATTAAAATAGTGATATGTAATGTAAATCTGCACTTTGCCTTTTCCCCCTTCACACAACTTGAGATCTTCAAGAACATCACCAAGCTGGAAGGAGGAAGCTGGTGGGTGGGCATTTTGATGTTTTTTTCTTAATTATTCTTCACTAAGGCCATGTTTAGCAAGCTAATTCTATTTCAAGAAAGGACTTGGTCAAACAGATCATGTTCACAGATCATGTGGGGTCTCCTAAAGTATTTTTTGTACTCCAGGAGTACTGAGTTTGGTACTTTTGGCCAATGGGGAGCTGACAAGTAGATACAGGGGGTCCAAGTAATTGATTAATTGGGACCCCGATATCTCCTGATCATAATTCTTATTTGAGTCTTCAGTGCTATATGTACTACAGAAATCTGCACCTTTCCTTCTCATGGGATCTTTTGCAAAATAGAAATAGATTGCTAACAGGGGTTAAAACTTTTTATGTGATTATGAAGGCGAAACTGTCTTTTTAGAGTTTCTTTGAAAAGGGGGTCTTTTTAGAGGATTTAAGCTCTAAAAAAAATACAAGTTCATTAGTGCTGTTTGTCAAGAGAAGTGCACTACATGCATGCTCACTGTCTTATCTGTATCTTCATGAACCCTTCCTCATCACAGCCAAAGACCTGTTACCACCTTGCATGCATAGCCTGGAAGACAGCCCATTATGGAAATGATGTCATTGAGTTCATCTTGCAGAAATTAAGGACTGTAGAAAGAGAAAAGAAAGAGCAAAAGAACTTGAAGGCATTGACATGAGCAACATCATTTCAAGTTCACGCAGAAGGTCAACCAGTAGTTATATGGCTCCAAAATCTAAAGTAGAAACTGAAGGTGATAAGAATGATGCCAAATCTAGCAAAACGAAAGGCAACGAGGATAAAGACGGCGGTGACTCTGGAGAAAAAGAAGCAAAAGAAGAAAAAGGGGTAGGAGAGGGAGAAGCTGCAGAAGAAGAAAATGAAGAGGATGAGGGTGAAGAAGACGATGACGAAGATGAAGAAGGACGTGATGACAGTCAGAGTGAAGAATTTAATGAAGGTAAAAATCATTTTCTTCATGCCAAATCTCTCACTTCTCAACCGTCTTATGAGTTTTTAGATGGTATATTTATTTGAAGTTGGTGATTACCCTGTGGATTGTGTAGTGGCCAGTTTGCTTGTCAATCGTGTTTGTTATGTTGGTTCAAGGCCTCTGAAATGCAGCATAAAGCTAAGAAATGTTACTAAATCGATTAGTTAGAATTATTATAGGGCTTGAGCAAAGGTGTGATTATACTATGAAATTATAAAAAAGTGCTGCATTTCGAATGGGAAGAAAATAGAATAGCATATGAACACAACCTAATTCTGTGTTTAATCTGTACCTTAATCAGTCTAATCTGAAATATTTGCTTTTACCCGCAGATGATGATGAAGAAAGTGACTAAAGTCTACAAGGCAGTCTTGGTAGGTATATGTAACTGCGAGGGAAGTCGTTAAAGTGCAGACTTGTAGTGTTGTATTGATCATTTACGGCACTTGAATTGTACTATTCTTTCGTTGGGTAGTATTTATTATAGACGCTATTTATAAGTCTCATCCAAATGCGAGTTTTAGTCATGTAGCTGCTTTAAGGAGGGAGTTGGTAATGCCAGTATTTAAATTGTTGTGGAACGTTTGACATGTGAAACTGGTCGCTGAATAATGTGAATAATTATTAATTATGATGATGGACGCTGTTGCATGGAGGGTCGCGTGGACAACTATTGGAAAAGGGCAAATAATAAGGTAGAACGAAAAGGAACATAGGTTGCAGTTGACCTTGGAAAACAAATGATAAATAACCAAGTGTCATGACTTGTACCGCTGTTTATTTATCTATTATTATTATTATTATTATTATTATTATTATTATTATTTGTACAGACAGAGAATCCACAGAGAGACCACAAATTGTTAAAAAGAAATATAGAGCTGCCCACTGCCCAGCACCCAGGAAATCGTGTGGCTATCAAAGCATTTCCGGAGACTCTAAATCAAATATATATATATATATATATTTTTAATCTGATATAGAAAATTTTGACATAACAAAATTTCCACGTGAAGCACTCATATATTTTATAATAAAATCAGTGCGATGTCGTTTTGTAGTAAATAATTGGATTGTTTCCCGTGGTAAAAATCTAATGATAGAAGAATATGACTACGGGATCTTAATCTAAAACAATGTCCAGTATGTAATGTAATATTGTGAGTGGTCAATCTAAAATCATAGAGTTGTGACTGAGAAGTACCTACACATCTTAATTGTGTAAATAAATCTTCTCTTTTTTGTTGATGTGGAATTTTGAAGAGATGAAGAGTCAAACTGCAAGAAAGATGGAATGATTGAAAGCAATATACTACTTTTATAATACAAGTACCTGTGATTATTATAGCAATATATGTACACCTACGTTAGATAATGTTTTTCTCAAAAAAGAGAAAAAAATTAAGTCTTTGATGGTTGAGGCGAAAAGTGTTTAGCTCTTATCTAAACGTGACAATTGATTGTGGCAATTGAAAGTATCGTGGCATGTTACGATCATTATTTTCGAATGTAAATACAACATCCACTTAAGAAAGAAAAAAATATTGGAAGAAAAAGAAGTTTGAATATATTGTGGGGTGAAAGAAGGAGCATAGGAACAGGAAAACACGGGGGTGTAGGGTAACCGGGTGTCTGTCCGTGGATGTATGGTTGGCTTATATTCTCCCTTTTTTTGGCCTTTTCTGCTTTTTCTCTCTGGTTTTTTTCTTCTTTCTGTGGAGTGGAGAGGACAGGAGAGAAGAGAACCATTACGCTAAGCTACAATAGCTTGTTTTTGATTTGATCCCATTCCCGGAATAGATTATAGCTTGACGGTTACCCTCATGGATGGATTAAGGGACGGTACGGCACCTCCTTGCTGAATAAGTCCCATGTCACCACTGGCTGTCATCGCCGTCGCTTCTTCCTCCGCTACCTCCTCCTCTTTGCCTCCTTCCTTCCTTCCTTCCACCACCAAGGTAAGGATTTCTAACAATTGCGCAATCGATTATCGCACCAATACGTGTTATTTCTTTTCGCGCGTTTTCTTCATGATCCTTCTTCGTTTTGCAATGGAGTGGATTAGAGGAAAATTTTAATGGATATATACTGCACGTACCATTTGATCGAAAGATTATCACGTTTTCCACGTGAGTTTCTGTTAATAACGCGATTACTGGTAGGTCAGTTGGTTAACGAAAATTGGCCTTGATATCCAATCATATGTCTGCATGAATTTCTACTGCTGGGTTTCTGTTACCCATGGATCACATGCAGATAACATTGTCATTGCCCTTTAATTCCTTTTGCATATAATCCTAATTTCTTCTATTCTTTTGGCTGTCTGCAGATGTCTGTATAAGACGTGTTTGGTAGAGACTGTATACGGAATTGAAAAATTGTTCCTTGTACATTGTGCTCTTATGGCTTGTTTGGAAGAGCTTTAATAAAGCATAATTTGAATCAATTCTAGCTAAACGTTTTTTATGATCCAGAGTTACCTTCAGGCTTCGACCATTATTAACTAGTTAGTTATTACCCAACAGATTTCATTGGACGCATGCAATCTCCTCCACTTCCTTTATAAAACCTGTAGTTGGTGAAGGAATGCAGCATATAAATCTAAAATCGGGATTTGCTCTTTCATTCAATTTTGCATGAAAAGATAGCCTTCGTTATGAAATAAATTTCTGGCTGTATATGTGTGATTGTAGATCTTGGTTACTGGAAATAGGTTATCATTAATTAGGAAATGAAGGTGATACTTCTCATTAACTTATGCTGGAATTTTGAAATGATGACAGCTAATATCATTTAGATGCTTTGTGGCAAATGAACTGGAGATCAAGGGAACAAATGGAGCCGGGACCTTATCCTGTGCGTGAAGGTGAACCAGACTGCTCATACTACATTCGAACAGGTCTATGCAGATTTGGATCCACTTGCAGATTTAATCACCCTTCTAATAGGAAACTGGTAAGGCCTATTGATATTACTACATATGAGATTTGTCAGCTGGTTGCTTTCTGTTTTCGGAAACATGTTGGTTTTTTTTTCCATGAGATTGGAAATGATTACTTCTAAATTTAACTAAAGCCGCATTTTGATGATGTGAAAGGCAGAAAATGCTGACTCGCTTCTGATTAGACACAATTTACTTGGGAAATTAACACTTCATGCCTTCAAAATATAGACAATTTGCACTTCCCATCCAATTTGATAATGTAGTTGGGAGGCTTAGGTTTATTGAGAGAGGCTTAGTTAGAGAAACTGCACTTCACTGACATTTTTGAAACTCAAAACGAACTGAAGGGAAATATAGGCTGTGGCTGGGAAAAATTGGTGTCAGGTTCAAAAACGAGTGGGGCAAAAAAAAAAAAAAAAGGCAACTGTGCTTCTCAATGATGATGAATATAGGTTGTATATGGAAATATGCTCTCTTTTATTGTCCCTGTTCACATGTAAATTGCCTAGGCACACACTTAAGAGATTTCCTTTACTCCAATGGTATTTTGTTCTCCAGTTCACATACCTCATCTTGATATTATTTAAATGAGTCGCTACTCTCATAAAAGATATGTGTGAACTCACTCTTGATATTTATGTACTATAATGGTCTATACAACCTTGAACTAGGCATACTTTTTATGATTCTCAATTGTAGGCCATAGCTACAGCAAGGATGAAAGGAGAGTACCCAGAAAGAATTGGACAACCAGAATGTCAGGTATGCATTTTCACTCTAGCCTTATCATCTTGCTGTTATGTGCAATCACCTAGTTTGTTTCCTTCTCGTTGTTATTATTATTTTTTTTTTATTTAATTTTTTGGTAGAACCTAGTTGCATTCTTTGTTTGTTCATTCAATATGACAATCTAATATCTTCTTTAGTATTACTTGAAAACTGGAACCTGCAAGTTTGGAGCTACATGCAAGTTTCATCATCCTAGAGACAAAGCTGGAATTGCTGGAAGAGTTGCCCTGAATGTTTTGGGTTATCCACTCCGCCTGGTTTGGACTTTCTTTTTCATTTTTCTTTATTTTATTTTTTCTTCAAGCTGAAAGGGACATTTCAATTGCTGTTGTGCTCACTGCTCATTTTGCATGTTTCCTTCCTCTTCATAATTCTGCAAAATGCTTCAGAGCATGAAATCAGATAACATCATATCCAAATGCACTGATATCAGAGTGGCAATTCCTTTAATGTGAGATGTCCATGTATCAAGGTCACTATGTTCTTGACTTTTGGAGACAATTTGATTTTTGTATACTAGTATATTTTGGATGATCTTATGGCCTATAGTATGAAGTGGGTATGAGTACATGATGCACATAAGATGACAACACCATGGGTAATTCGCCTGGTTCTTTCTTTAAAAAAGGGCAATTCTTGAAGTATACACTTATTTTGGCTGCTAGTTCTTTTGGCTATCATTTGCTGAAGATTAGGAACAATGTTTAGTAGTTTACGTTAGATATTGCTGCTATAGATCGTGTAGTAAGTTAAATCCCTCAATCAACACCATTTATTTTTTCTTAAGTTTTTCTACTTTTGGTGTCTGTTTAATTGAATTTTTCCCCTTTGTACAGAATGAGGTTGAATGCACCTATTATTTGAGAACTGGACAATGCAAGTTTGGGAGCACTTGTAAATTCCACCATCCCCAGCCATCAATGGTATCTTTAAGTGGTTCTGTACATCCTCCTATCCATTCTCCAACAGCACCTGGTCAGCTATCATTTCCTTTATCAAGAGCTTCCTTTGTTCCGAGTCCAAGGTGGCAAAGCCCTTCCAGTTATGCACCAGTGATTATTCCAGGATGGAACACATACACTGTAATCTTTCTGATGATTCTTATATCTTTGTATTGTTTCATCCTTTTACATGAAATTGAAAGCAAAGTCTATAGGAACATTCAAGTAAATGAGTATATGGATCACAAATTTAGTCAGCAGAATATGTTAATCCAGAAATATTGGATATCAAGAAAAAAAAAATCAAACAAAAAAAATCATGAAGTAAATACTCTATTTCTACAAGGAACTTAATACCAACCTTTACTTTTAAATCGTAATTTACGTGAGGATTAAGACCAATTTATCATGATCTCAATACCGTGTGGAAGCATTGGGGCATTAATCAGTTTACTGGTTCAGTTTTTTCAACTTAGTGCCTTAAGTTATTTTCCCTTTAGGAAGTAGATGTGCTGGGTGCTTTCCCCAGAGAGATTGCACTTTTACTATGGCAGCACAATCAGTTATATAAACAAATGATAAAGCAAAGACGTGATCGTATCCAAAACTCAAATTGACCTGGTTAAGAAAAATTGCAAGTTCCCTTCAATTAGTCTGTAATTTGCGCTGAGTATATTCAGCTTGATCAATCTATAGTTCAACAAAGATTTATCAGGTATAAGGTTACCTTCCTGAGTGTCATTTGCCTTAAGAATTCTGGTATCCTTAGTTCAAAATATTGTAGTAATGGTTCTTGATTTTTGTGTCACTCTCACAGCCTCTGTTAGCTTCCCCATGTCCTGTATAATCTATTATCATGTTTCTCAGTTACAATTTCTTATTGTCCATACATGTAGAGAACAACCTTGTTTTTGGAAAAAAACAAATATTTTAAATGTTATGAAGTAATTGGACTTCTGAATTTGCCTAAGTTATGTTTCCTTTTTCAGGCTCAGCTGGTTCCTGTTTCATCGACAGAAAGCCAACACCCAACAGCAGGAAATGGTCCACGTCAGGGTGAAGCTGCAAGCACAGGATCTCAGTTTCGTTCTAGTGTTACACCAATAGGGTATTATGCATTACAGAGAGATAATGAGTTTCCTGAGAGACCTCATCAGCCTGAATGCCAATTCTATATGAAAACTGGGGACTGCAAATTTGGAGCAGTCTGCAAATTTCATCACCCTAGAGACAGAGTTATCCCTGTTCCAGATTGTGTCTTAAGTCCAATCGGGCTCCCTTTAAGACCAGTAAGTTCATCGTCGACATTGAAAACAATGATGCTTATATGTGGAACAATTTTATCAGCGTGTCTGGTGGTTTAGGCATTTCTTTTAATTAGTTGCTGGAAGTATCATTTTTGCACTGACACATTTTAGTTTAGTATGCGATCTTGCTTCTATGAGTTCTTTAACCACGTATTCATTTATCTTGTTTCAGAATTGATTTCATTAATTTGATTCTCTGATGTTAAAAGTAGCGAGATAATGATAAAATGAAAAGGTGTCACAGGGGGGGTGATGATAACTGATGCTGATGCCGGATCTAAGAGGTTGATTCAACCTTATCCTAGGGAGAGAAGGCGATGAGTGAAGTTGATGATATCGCATTAAAAGGCTTCGAGTATTTGATTACAGTAGATTTTTTAAACCAAAGAAAAATTTGTGCTGTATCTTAAAATTCCTTATCAGCCGTGATTTTCTCTCTCTCTCTCTCTCTTTTGAAACTCAACACTGGATTTTATACAAACTTCTATAACATTTGTTCTTGTTTGAAGAGATTTTAGTTTCCCTCTTTCTTTTCACTTGCTGGTAAGGTTCTTTTGCTTGATTCGATTTTATTTTCTGAGTTTCCCCAAGATTTTCTGCCATAAAGATTTTGTCTAAAATTTTTTGGAATCTGAACATTTAGTTTTTTATTCGACTGGAAAGTTCATAATTTTCTATGGAGATTCATAATGCAGTTACCTAGTTATGAAATATTTATTTCTTTGTTATAGCTGAAATCTTGAAACTGTTTACATCAGAATTTCTCCATATAATGAACTGCTATGATCCACATAGTACTCTTTGGCAAAATCACTTATGATCGTCTTTTCCTCCATTCTTCAAACCATCCCCTTTTACATCAAGAGGGGTGATCCCCCATTTTTTCCTTCTCTGTGGGAGAAGTCGGTTGAAACATTGAGGTCTCACATGAGATAAAGAAAATAGCCTCCAGTTCTTAGTGGTTTCATCAATATGACCAGGTCTGTCAAATACAGGAAGTAGCATGGAAAATATAGGATAATTAGAAACTTAAGCTTACTTTTCGTGGATGCAAAAATATTTATATGAGGCTTTTCCCTTTCTATTATTCAATAATTTAGGTTCAACAGGCCTTTTTAGATGTACCACATCTTTGACACATACTTTGATATTATTGGATGTCAGAAATTTGAATAAGGATGAAAGATGGGGAGGAACGCTAAAATGGAAAAGAGGGAAAGAGGAAGGAAAATATGTTATTTTAGCTAATCCTTTTTTTGTACTAAGTTTTTATAGAGGAATCAACTGAAGATTTCTTCATTTACACATTCTCTTTTTCCCCTTTTTGCTGGTTTTAGGGAGAGCCTCTGTGTCTTTTCTATTCTCGATATGGAATCTGCAAGTTTGGTCCAAGTTGCAAGTTTGACCACCCAATGAGGGTTTACACATACAATCTTGCTGCACCATCACCAGGTGATGCTCCAGAAGTTCGTCGTTTTTTGTCTTCATCATCAGTAACTGATGTCTTAAATTTGTCCGGGAAAGGGCTTGTGGAAGCAGGCTCTACAAATAATAGGCGACTATCTTTGTCTGAAGCAAGACAGATCCCCTCCAGTGATGATTAACATTGACTCGAGTGATAAAATATTTGATTCTCCAAATACAAGTTAATGTCCTTTATAATCTTTGGAGAATATCGATATTAATTCATGTAACTCATTCCCATGTATGGAGATCCATAGAAATCAATTTGAAGTGAAATTTTTAGCACTTCACTGTGTTCTGTAAATCTGCAAAGCGTGGTCACATTTGGAGAAGCCAATTGTGAATATTTAATCTTTTCAGATGACCTTCTTTCTGGTTTTTTAAATCCACTTTAGCTCCAATCTTCTGATGATTTCCTTTGGAGCAACTTTCACCTGGCTAGGTATTGGTCTTCTCAGATAAGCTTGATTCAATTATTTCTAAAACTTATTTCTAATGATTATTGTCGATTTCCAATTTGTCTTGCTTGTAATGAGATTATCATTGTCATCATCACCATTGTACATGACTTCATATAACTGTAACTCGTGTTTCCACTAAGCTTGTTTGTACTGTTAGGATTTGGGTATCGGCAAACTAATGAACTGTATCTTGGTTTTGCATTATCTTTTGACTTCACCTTCTTTTTGCAGCTTGGCCTAATATTATCATAATTCACAGGGTCAGTTTCTGGTTGTGAAAAAGGATATCTATAATAGTAACCTAATGGATCTCCCCCTTAATGCTGTTCGATGTAACCTGGGACATTTATCATTCCGGTTCATGGAACTGGACCTGGAACCTGCTTTTCCATTTGGCTGAATACTAGAGAAGATATTAGGTTGTTCTAATTTGATTAAGTGGAGAACTTTTCTTGGGATATACATGTCAATGGCTTCCTATTTGTACACACACACACACACACACACATATATATATATAAATGAACCATAAATGTAACGTACTGCTATTATCTGATATTTTGGTGCTATATTTTCTAGAGCTTCTGTTTAAGTAGATCTAATGAAATCCTATCAGAGGAATAAACATTTTGTTGCAGTAAGAATCTGATTGTATAGATGTTGGTCAAGTATCAACTGTGATATTGTGAGACAGAAAGCCATCCACAAACATGGGACCAGATTGCTAGATCTAGTACTGCAGAATTGAAGTCTACTTGAGTTAAAATGGGCGTGCCACAAAATGATGGTCTGAAGACAGTTCGATATTGCGGAATGGAAGTGTCAATTGGAGCTTTCTGGTAACTGTTGCTATATTCAACTTCTTCCATTTATGTACTGAAACTCTTGAGTTTGATCATTCTTATATTAGGTAGGATGTGCTTGTTAGTTGAATTCATTGCTTGCTCGTTGCTTCTAAAATGATAATCTGAAGAACAACTTGGGGTGTTGATAACTTAAAAAGTTTCTTGCTGGTGTTACCAAATGTCACCAAATGATTCAGTGTCACCTACCATGACTTCTTCAAGCAGTCGCTGATATCATGCAAAAATCAGATAAGTGAGCCTTCTTTACTCTTATTGTGCTTTCAGTTGATAATAATGAACTGAAAAGAAGATGCAATTCTTTTGGGGGAGTTGGAACATATTATACTGTCTCATTGAAGATCAACCTAGGAATAGGCAAATAACAAACTGACAAAGGTTTTTGAATGAAGTTCTCAAATTTGCCGAAACATATTTCCGTCTTTCACCCCATCACTGTTGAAAGACGAAGTCTTGAACTAACATGTGATTTAATCTGCAAAAACCTTGATTGGAACTTATTAATTACTCTCTCTCTCTCTCTCTCTCTCTCTCTCTCTCTCTTTTTTAATTATTTAAAGGGAGGCGAGTGAGAGGCTGGTGGTGGATAATAGTGAGATGAAAAACCGAGACGCACCTTCCTATATCAATAGTTGAGTTACTTTGAAGGAGAGTTTACTGGTTTACTCCTTCAGAAGAAATGTGCAGCTAAGATGTGTATACTTTTAAGGTTGACCAACTGTCTCATTATTCGCGAAAGCAAAGAGCATGGTAGCAAATCATCAGACCATTTTCAACTTCAAGAGATGTATCTAAGACTTGGATGTTATACTATACTCGCTAAGAAGTGAGGTTTTATTTTTATATAATGTTTCGTCATATGATTAAATTAAATTGGTTTAGCTTTAATTTATTGGGTGCATCTTACTTATCATTTTTTTTTTTAAATCAATAATTAGAAACAGATCGTTCCAGGTATTATCATTTTATGTTATTGTATATTGATTTTACAAAGCTTTCATGAAGAGATATGCGCCAAAATAGAAGAAGAATTTTAAATTTTTATTATCAAATAAATATTGAAGCTTCCGAGTTGTGGAAACGTATATGCCTTTCAGTTCTCTCTATGTTAATTCTTGAAAGTTGTGAAGAGATCCATTAGGTATGACTGTCGACTTGAGGAACGCCTGGCAGGCATGTTTGTTGCATCAATTCCTTTTTATCACCCCGGGTGATTTGTCTCTTCCATTGCGGAAAGGAGGCCTTAGGCATAAATCCTGAAAAAGTATTTATGCTATGCTACGTGATGGTATCTACAAGCACAAACACAAGGATCTGAGCAGTTTGAAAATAGTCTTCCCCGATTAGATTAATTTGCAGCAAATCCTTGTGTATTCTAATTGGCCACCACGCTTCTTCACTAGGATCTGTTAACAGAAACATTTACTTGAATTTCCAGTATCAGAATTTGGGTTTTCTATGTGAACCATTTCATTCCTCCCCATCTCAATCGATGACAAATTCATAATGCCGTGATCATCATCTCTGGCCATTCGTTGAATTCCAGCATGAACATAAACGCAGTAAACCACGGGAGACTGTATAAAAGATGACTGGATCTCAAGATTCGCTCCCATTTTGTCTTACTTGGCTCTTGGTAGCAGCACCCCAAGGGCAGGTGTGTTATTCAAGCTTGATAAAGAGAGCCATGTACGTTGAAATGGGAGCAGATCTCGTCATCCAGTATCCAATATCCGTGATAAAATCTCTTTTGTTGTTCCCCACTTTAATACTCAAGTGAGAACCAAAGGTTCATTATTACAACCTTTGGTTCATTATTACAACCTAATTGAATAACATGACAGCAAGAGAACCAAACCAATGACAGGTCTGGAATGGAGTTTATTGACCACCAAGATTAGTGTTCTTATATACCAAAAATTGGTGTTTGTTCTAACTGTTTAGCAGTCCAAAGACCAAAATGTAACAGAAAAAGAACGATACTGCTAAATATACATCAGCGTTTTAACTGTTTAGCCTAGTCCAAAGACCAAAATGTAATAGAAAAAGAACGATACTGCTAAATAGACATCAGCATTAGCAAAAATACAATCTAACAACTTTGTGTCTGCTCAAAATCCCCGGGGGAAAATATCAAAATAACAGTCATGTAATTTTCTTAACAGGCTGGAAATTCGTATCCAAGTGATACATCATGATATCTACATACACAAATACAAGCATCTGAGCACTTGAAAATAGTCTTCCCTGATTAATTTGCAGCTCTACATTCGTATTCAAACCCTTCTGTATTCTAATATGGCCACCAATCTGGTCCACCAGGCTTCTTCACTAGGATCTGATTATATTCAGGTCTTGAGGTCTGCAGTAGATTTTAGAAACATCTTTATGTAAAATCTTGTACTCAACTCGAAATAACACAAAATAAAGCATAGGAATGAGTGAAAAAAAAAAGCACAACTTCTCAATGTAAGCATACAGATTAAACCCGCATATAGCTAGATGGTTTAATTCAGAGAGAAGCAAAACAGGTGGTCCTGGCATACATTACAATATTAGATGCATCGCGCAATTAACTTTTGTGATCCTTCTATAACAAAACACAAAGAAAATAGAACTTTGCTGACTAAATTGGAATAAAATTGGGTTGGGTGACTACAATTATAAGTTTCACTGGAAGTTGGCGAAAAATGGATTTTATGACTAGATTCTGAAGCTCCATTTCTGTGCAAAACTTCTAGAAGTGCAAGGGTAGGGATCATTCTTCACATTTACAAGTTAACCAATAGCACATTAGACTCTAGAACCAACTCAACACAGAGAATATAGTGATCCCGGAAATGAAAAGAAACAAAAAGCCGGCGGCACAAACTTCCCCAAAGCTGGTGCCGCCGGTAAATTTCTCTGCGGTCGAAGAAAACCGGATTTACCGATCAGCCATGCTGGATTTTACAAGTGTTCCGTATCTGGAAACTCTGCACCTCTGGAGCGTCGTGTAAGCGCGAGTATTTCATTTTCCAGAAAAATTTCTTGAATTAGGGTTTTCGCATTTCAATCTGCGATTATTTACGAATTTTTTTCCTTTAAATTGGATAAACTGGAAGAAATAACATCAGATCTAGGTTTTGTAGAGCTGAGAAATTAGTGAACTTGTAGGTTATCAGAAGGTTTCTGAGAGACAGTAATCCCCTTCCTCTTTATGTTCCCGCGAACTTTCATTGCCTGATGAGAGTTAGAACTTGCTAAAGCATGCAAGGAAATGATCGGTTCCTTTTCTTGCTCCATGTCAGCACTCTCTTTCTTTCTCCATTGAATAAATTTGGCTCTTTTTACACTTGTAACGAGGTTCAAATTTTTCGTCGCAGTAACAACAGAATATCCATTTTTCACGTCTGTCTTGCATTTCTGCTGCAGAAATTCTTTTGATAGGAGGGTTGTGTCCAAGTTGTTTTGTTGCAGGGAGCTTTCCGTTGAAAGAATCTGGCCATGCTTATTTTGTTTTGCTGTTGGCGTTTGTGCATATCTGACTTGTTGTCTAATGATACCTCTTTCTTACGTCCCAACCGTTTGAGGCAAAAATCTGCTGCCGATGTCTCAAACGTTGCTGAAACGGCAGCTTAAAATAGGCCCCGACGGCTCGTCTCGACTCAGGGGACGTCCCTGAATTTTGCTAAGTGTAGGGGCCGAATTTGTGGAGGTTCTTAGCCGTAAATCACTGACGGATATGCCACTGGCCTTGCAAGTTGCTGGAAATGGCAGGCCATCCAACTGGCCGTGCAAGTTGGCAAGTGGCCTGGCCAAACGACGGCTGGACTGTGATTGGCCGAAATGGCTGTTGGGCAGGTGCAAGGCTGTTGGGCCGAAAAGCAGCTAGCAGGTGGCTGTCAAGGTGGGCTGAAAAGTAAGAAAGGTTGGCAAGCAAGTGGGCGGGGCCCGGCCGAAATTTGAACCAATCTTGGCCCTTGAACAGAATTGATCTCGGCCCTTGATCTTGTACATTTTTACCTATAAATAGGGGATGTATCCCATTGTAAATCCATAAGTGACTTCCAAGAGATCTTAGATTGATACACTATAGAGAGAGTGAGAACCGTTCTTGTAAACGACATTGTAACGTTATTGTTTACGTTCTTGTGTCAATAAACGTCCTTAGCATTCTCCAAGTTCGGTTGCCTTATTTTTCTTCAATCTTCTGCTATATTTCCATAAGTGTTGCTGCCCTTTTAACCTCATCGGTTAAGGGAACGAGTGGGACGACGGTGTAGGCTGACTTAGCGCCGTTTCTGCACGAGGCAGAACGCTAAGGCCACACGGGTGCCGGTTTTCGTTTGTGAAACTAAACCACCCCGTGACAGTTGGTATCAGAGCCGAGCTGCTCCATGGCGGACCAAAGTGATGCTGCTGCACAGATGGAAACCAGAGGGCGTGAGAGGACACGCCAGGAAGGAAAGAAGGGACGGAAGGACAAAAGCAGGGCGCCCGAAGCCCCTGCC
>CAVNYN010286706.1:0-68678 GCA_963692815.1 Nyctanthes arbor-tristis
GAATTCTTGAGAATAATATAAATTGGCAACCTATGTAATAGATAGCATAACTTGAGCTAGAAGTACTACCTATAATCCCTTCTTCATGAGTAATATTGTGAATTTAATCATTTCTTTCCCTAAGAGAGATTTATCTGGAAGTTACTGATCTTGCTAAAGTTTGTTGATTCATTCCTCAGAAAGTACATGAAGATACTCACAGTACTCAATGAAGAAATAAAAAGCTTTTCTATAATTGTGTTTGCTCAACCCTTTTTAAATTGTTCATTATCTTTACAACCCCCTAGTGCGAAAATAGTGTTTTTGGACATTATCACAATCATTTTAAATACATAGGAAATTTTGTAAAGAATAGTAATCTTAAAGAGATAAATGCAGCACAACTAAAAGAAATAATATTAGTGTTTAAAAGTTTATCACAAATATATGCAAAGCAACGCGCCAAACAGAATCATTAAATCACTAATCATGATGATTAATTAAGATACCAGGCCTTACAGAATTGTGAACAAACAGAATTGCTTTTCCAACAATCCTCCTCCACCATTGTCCAATCAATGTATCCCTGCAAAAGGAGGCATAAATTTCTCAATCTAGCAAATATATATTTTGAAATTGAAAACGTAAACAAACAAAATTCCTTGACCTTTTAATGGTTATAATGACTAAAGAAAATCAAAATTTGTAATCAAGAAAATACACATCACATCTACACGAGACACCCAAAAAAAATTATTGCTTTCCAATGGGTATAACGTCTGAACAAATAAAAACTTGCAGTCAATTAAACTCCCATATAATTTTCTGTTGGCCATCTTTCCCTTGAATTAAAAAAAAAAAAAAACCTAGGTTGTACATCGACACTACAACAATGAAATTCCATCATTATCATTTGCACCAGGTAATAATCTGATATAGAACCTTAGAGACCCAATTAATCAGTCGGCTCTGATTCCGGTTTGCAACGCCTTCAACATCCTGATCTCATCGACTGTGAATTAACATTGCAGCCACAAATTGAAGCATATTTTTTTGCCAAATAAGAATCTCTAATTGGGGCTTGGATTACATAACTTGTGCTCTAAATGGGAAAAGAAAAATGAAGAAGGTGGATTGCAATGAAAACAAGAAGCAAGGTGTCTAGGCAGGTGAAGTTTTCAAGGAAGCGTGGGGCGATGGGGGGTAGTCTCAGGATATGAAAATGAAAAAAAAACAAAAAAGAAGATGGGGAAGGGCAAAATTGGAAAGTGAAAAATGTCGTCCAATCGTACGTTATGCTTTGAATGTTGTACAAAATTGGCTCTACAGTGCCAATTCAACTTAGCGGCTTATATATATTTAGGATGTATATTCATGATATCATCAGAACATAACCACATTTTTTTAAAGAAAGGAATGTTCTAACGAACCAATATTGGCCTAATAACTTTTCTTGAAGTTGATCATTTCATTCGTTTTCTTCTTATGCTGACCCATATTTTAATTTTCAGTGGTTAAGTTTTCCAGTCAATCAATTTTAGTTTTTTGAATTTGCAGGCTTGCAAATTTCTTTTGTTAAAAGCCAACTGGCTGCCTTTGATTAAAGTATTCTACTAGTGCTCGTAACAAAGGAGATACATATCAACCTAAGGAGCGAAGCCCATAAGTCTCATATGACCCAATAATGTAAGCTAATTCACTGCCTTAATCATTCCAACATTGTCATTTATCACTTTGTCAGTTTGTGTTTATTAAGTCATTGTGTCAAACACCTAAAAGGCTAAAAACATTGAAAAAAATTAGTAGTCAGAAATACAAGGAGAAAAGCAAACACCCATGACCCGACAATAAGGGACCACAAAGTCCACAACTACATTATTTGTTTGCACATACTGACATAAAAATCTTAAACACTACTACTGTACCCTCATTTGCATAAAGACATAAACCAACTATTTTTGAATTAATTGCACAATATTCATAATTGCATAATTAGTCTTTAATAATCAAGTTAGAAGAAAAAAATTGAAGAAAATCAGGGCCCTAACAATCAAGTAACCAACTTGTAATTCTTAGAAAAACCCTAACCTTGCAAATTGTTTTGTAAGTTGTGCGTTTAACTTCTTGAGATTGGCGAACAGAGGTTGGTCCAGCTCTGGCTCCGGCGTCCGGTGACTTTCAATGATGACCGGTGAAGTTTGATTATGAAGACTCTCGATATTTGTAGTAAAACACCTGAGTCTATAATTCTAGTTTCCTCCAAGCATGTCATGCAAGTTCACACATCCAACATATATAAAGTTGTCATAATTAGCAATAAATAATTATATCACAATCAACTATTACAATTGTGAGTCTAGCGTCTCACTCGAACATTGCAAGGGAAGCTTAATTTAAAAAAATCAATAACAATGAATAATAAAATATTGAGCAGATATGCGTCATTACATTCGTATAACAAAACCAATAAATATACAGTTTTGATTTAGTATTTGACACGTTAAATTAATATTTTATTAAGGGTTATTTTCACTCTTGGTCCCCAACCTTTCAATTTTCCATCAATTTTGTCCCCATTTATTTTTTTAGAGGTCCTATATGCCTAAAAAATAATGGAGACAAAATCATATAAAAATAGAAAGGTTGGGGACCTATAGTGAAAATAAAGGAGCAAGGGCAAAGGTTGGGGACCTATAGTGAAAATAAAGGAGCAAGGGCATAATAGTCATTTAGATAAAAGTTAATAGTGCAAAATTAAAAGATTGGAGATGAAAAGTGATGTTGGGAACCTACTGCGATAATAAATGAAAGGTTCGGGATTTAGCAAGCCTAAAAAAAAGAATGAGGACAAAATTGTATAAAATTGAAAGGTTAGAGACTTTGAGTGAAAAAGCCCTTTTATTAATAATATATTAACAGTTACCCTTGTGTATTCTATTGCTAATTTATTATATTTTACTTTTAAAGCATCTAACTTATTTAATATTATTAGTTAACAATCTAATAATATGTATTGTGTATGCACATACTCATCTTCGCTCAATGCCTACTCAGATAAAATTTTCATACACATAAGAAAGTACATTTCTAACATACCATTTTTACGAATAAAATTCAAAATTGATAGTTATAATTAAAGTATTAAATAAGGATATATTTATAAAGAAATGCAAGTTAAACTTTTCAATATAAAAAGGGAACAACATATGTGAGGTATCTTAAAAAGGAAAATGAGACCAAATAATCGGTAGAGAGGTAGTATTTTTTTGTGTAGTTTCTTTTCTTCTTGTAGATTTCATGTCACTTTGTTAACAAAGTTTTCGCTAAAATTTATTGTTATCTTCGTCTAATTAAAATATGAGTTGATTTCACAAATCATCCCCAATATTTGAGTTTTGTCTCGATTTCGTCCCAGCCTTTGTTTTGACCCCCTACAGCCTCCAACCTTTAATAAATAGGCACAAATCGTCCCTATTTTATTCAACTAAAATTTTAATAAAAAGACGATTATACCGCTCTTAAACTTCTTATTTTTTTAAAAAACGATTTGAATATAATAAAAAAACTTAAAAACTGCCCCACCCACCCCACGCCCCCCTCTCCCCTACAGCGGGAAGTCCGACGGCCAAAATAGGGGGAGCAAATACCGCTAGAAATGGCAGCAAAATTGCTACGATTTCGGGCAGTATTTGTGCCACAAATGGGGAAAGAATCCTCCCCATTTCGCTTTTTAACGAGGGGCATAATCGTCTTTTTATTAAAATTTTGGTTGAATGATGTAAATAGGGACGATTTGTGCCTATTTATCAAATATTGGGGGCTGTGGGGTGTCAAAATAAAGGTTGAGGATGGAATTGAGGCTAAACTCAAAGGTTAGAGACGATTTGTGAAATTAACCCTTAAAATATCAATGTATGAATTCAAGACTGATTAAGAATCAATTAGTATTCAACCCATATATTGCACAGAGAGGTAAATTTTGAATGTTTCATATTAATAAAAATTCATTACATAAATGGTTGCCGGAATGGAAGCAAAATACTGCAATTTTTAACAGTGGGGATCCACCCTCCATATCTACTGTCGGAAACGGAAGCAAACTGCTGCCGTTTACGGCAGCTTTTTGGCCGTCGAAAATGGCTCCAGCAGCCATTTCCGATGGCCGTCTTGGGTTGGGTTGGGTGGGTTGGGTGGGGTGGGGTGGGTGGGGTGGGTATTTGTTTTTTTAATTTTTTTACTATTTTTAATATGTTTAAATATTTTATTTTTAAAATTGAATGGCTAAAGGGTATTAGCCTTATTTTCTATGAAAAATTGAGTGGATAGTGAAAAAATGACATTTTGTGAACATTTATAAAAGGTTGGGGACCTAGGAGAGTCTTAAAAAAGGTTACGGACAACATCGATTCCTAGCCCAAAGGTTGGGGACCTTTGTGAAATTAACTCTTACAATAATAACTAAATCAAATAAAATAATAGCATAAATTCAATCGATATTTTACATGTTTCACATCTATAGAGCAAAAAGACAAAGAAAATAAATTATTTTCATTCTCTACAAAAAAAATATTAATAGTTATCCGTTTATGTACTCGATTAATCCTTTATTATATTTTATGTTTATATAATTTAACTTATTTAATATTATTAGCTAGCAGTCTAATAATACGTATTGGGTATGTACATACCCGTATTCACTCGATCCCCGTTCACATAAAAATTTCCATACACATAAGAAAGTATTCTCTCGACATACCATTTTAACCGAATAATACTCTGTTTCTTCACATACATTTTTAACTGAATGATATTTTGTTTTATTTTGTACAAATACCTATAATACCATGTTGCTGCTTTAGTCCATCAAATAATAAATATACTCTTTAAAAAAATAGTATGATTTTATAATGACAACGTTAAAGGTGTAATACTTATAATAATTATAAAAAAAATCAAAGACTGTGTTGTGGATTTTAAAATGTGAGGAATTTTAAGTAGAATTAAGTTCTACTCAAAGAAAAGAATTTAAGGATTTCCATAAAAGGGATAAGGGAGGGAAATATGTTACTTCTGTAAGATAATATAGACTTTCTTGGTCACTGGGGTCTTCGACTGGAT
This sequence comes from Nyctanthes arbor-tristis, assembly GCA_963692815.1. NCBI lineage: Eukaryota > Viridiplantae > Streptophyta > Magnoliopsida > Lamiales > Oleaceae > Nyctanthes > Nyctanthes arbor-tristis. Next base: position 5,098 of record CAVNYN010286706.1, read on the forward strand.
AGAATCCCTGATGATCAAATTGTTTAAAGAGATTAACTCTTTGGTAATTTTCTCTTCTGTCTCAACAACTCTTTGCATAATGTCCTTGTTCACTGAAAACCCAACCCCTACAAATTTTCTTTTTTCTAGGGCAGTTTTTTGCCTTTTCATTCAAAAGTTTTTTAGCCTTTTTCCTCCCCCATTTCTTTTTGAAATATTTTCCTTTAGAAAAATATTTTCTTTTATAGGGTTTTTTTATACTTCTTGTAGATATACATCTTTTTCTTCCTGGATTGTTTTATAGGCCTTCTTGTTGGAAGGTAGCATCTATATGCTCTTGCAATATCCTCTATAAATGGTTCACAACTAAAGCTTATTTTAAACCTTTTTTGTGCCATTTGCTTCATTTGTCTGTGTATATAGACACTTCTGCAGTTTTCTTTCATATAGTTTTTTATTATGGTGATAGCCAAATCTATAGATCCTTTAGCAGTAAGATGAAGTTTTTTCTCCTGCCTGAAGTTTTACAGCTTTGTTTAATCTTTTTAATACCTTAGAATTATGTAGTGGTGGAAGTTTTACCAAAAACTTCATGACATATTCTGGAAATTCATCAAGGTTACCAAGTAAGAATAACTATTTCTGGTACTCACGTTGGTAGTGGTCAAATTCATCTAAATCACAACACTGGATTAATTCAAGTTGTGTTTTAGCTTGTTCAACCTTTTCGGTGGTAAGAAGTGACAGGTAAGCTGTGTATCTTTGTCCAATAAACATTTGAAAGATTTTTTCAATAACACTGTTAATAAATTCAGTAAGGTTGGGTTGGTTGTTATTTGCAATTGAGGCTTCAAGCCAAAGTGCATTGATTTGTTCGTTTGTTATGGTTTCTAAGAAATTCCCAACATTTCCACTAGCGCTTGCCTTGATATAATTTCAAGTTGAAACTTATTCTTTTGTCAGCTGGAGATTACCAATCATGGCTATAACTAGATTGCTAAACCATTCTTTGATTGCTTTACTGGCATCAGTAACACAATCAAAGTACAAGATTTGTGATGTGTGTCTTACAGTTTTAGGGATAAAATTTAAAGGAATGTTTTCTCCTGAGTTTGTTACCTGGGTACCTCTAATTGGTCTAGTGGTATAATTTCCAACAACTCTTTTCCCTTCCATCTCATTTGAGTAAGATGGTTCTTTTTGTGATTGAGTTTTTATTTTTGACTCATTTACGACAATTCTTGTGGATTGTCCTACTGTGAGTCTTTGTGGGATTGTTACTTCAATTTCCTTTTGTTCTGATTTTTCTGAAGTTATTTCTTTAAATTCTTTTTCTTCAGGTTTATCCTGTTCAAAAGTGAGAATTTATTCTTCTTGGGTTTCAAGAAGAGTTAGTTGCTTACAATAAGATGTAATTCGTTCTAATTCTTCATCATCAAAAGATAAAAGAATATTCAATGTACTGAGGTCATTACCATTTTGACAATCTTACTCAATTTTTTCCTGGGAAACTTCATTTAGGGTATTTACATATACCTGTAAGCATTCCCAAGTTTGAAGTTCCTGGCTCAAACTGTCCAAAATGCCTCATTTCTTGTGGACGTGTGCTCTTCCGATCTTATGTAATAGCTTGAGGTTGTGAAACTTGTGGTTTTCCTGCTATTTCTTACTTGATAGTGGCAGTAATGACTGTTGCTATCTTTTCCATAGCGGTATTAAGGTCTGGTGTAATAGACCTTATTTCATATATCATGGAATTGAGATCTGTTTTGAGTTGAGCAACTTGTTCTTTTAGTCCTCTAATTTCTTCACAGATATCACTAATTTTTGTGATATTTTCAGCCATAAATCAAATATTGATTTATTGTAGATTTTTAGTCATTTTATCAATCTTCTGATGGAGTTCTCCTAAACTTATAACAAGTCGAGACTCATTTTCTTTCTCTTCATCCTCCCTCTTTAAAGGAGTTGTGCTCGATTCTCCTTTTAGGAGTAATCTGCCTTGAGTTTTGATTAGGGGTTTTGATCCTAAATCTAAACTTCTGTCAGATAGAGTAAGGATACCAAACTCTGCATCTTGTACTTCAAGATAATCCATAAACTCTAGTTCATAAGTTATCTTTCTTTCTGCTTGTATTGCAGTACTGTTATGGCTATTATGAATGGCATAACTAACCAGATAGCTAATAGAGAAAGATAGATTGTTATGTTTAACAAGATCTCTTCAGCAATAATCATAAACAAATGATGATATGTCATCAAAATCTGTGTTACAAAGTGATACGAAAATTTTTAGGTGTATGGTAAATTGAAATTTTTCACAAGCCAAATTTCCTTGAATTATGCCTAAACATCCTTAAGCAGGATTTTGAATACGATTGTCAACTATAGCTATTTTAATCAGTTGATTTAAATGGGATGATAATGTGCTTTTGAGTTGAACTTTAATAGTTTTAATTGTTACCTAATATAGATTTTTCTTATCAGAAATATATATCTTTTGTTTTATTTGTCTATTGTCTTCTTTACCAGACAAACAAATACTTGTTCTGCTATATGTATATTGGACATATAAAGCAAATTTTTTATAGGATATGCTGTAATAAACATTTCTTTGTTTTTTAAAAACATTTGAGAGAAAAAGTCTTTTGAAAGCTTCTCGGAGTTTTAGTGAAAAATCTTTTTCAAGGATTTTTGGAGTTTCTTTTCAGAAACTACAACGTCTTCTGAAAAATTTCCTTGGAACTTTGTAGTCTGTATTTCAAGAAATTCTTCTTGTGTCTGAATTTCTCTATTTTCCATGATGTCTTAATGCATAATGCATAATAAAATGATGTATGTATTTTTCTTTGTGCCGTTCCAAGTTTCGGCATCGTTGATCAATATCGTCAATTGCTCTTTTACAATTCCTGAAAAAATTCGTTGTTGATACCTTTCTTGGTACCAATCAATTCTTTCATTATGGTATCTTATAGTCAATAATGACAATATACTAAGCACAAGTGTATATATATGGTAACTTTTCCACTTTGTGTAATATTTCTTCAAAGTTGTTTGCCATACTTAGAGAAAATTTATTATATTTCTTCAAATGGTGTTTTTGTCCTTTTGCTCAATCGCCTAAAACAATTGCCTGAAGCAAAACATACAAATATCATTCCCCTAGTTGTAGGGTATTGTAAATCTTGGCATTATTTTGCTCAATGGCTCCACCAACGGTGTCGGGTAACACCCGTGCACTCACGGAGGGCGACCCACTGTACGGTGGCGCCACAATCATGTGAGTACACAGGTATTACCCGGCACGGGTCGGGAGCAATCGTCTTATGGTTTGTCTATTATAAAATTTAAATAAATCCTACAAACAGAGTTATTTTCAAGCAGGATTAAGTTGAGTTTTTACTACAGTTTAGGGATTGAAGAGGTGGAAATAATGGTTTGAAAATAACATGGAAATAGGGTGCCTTCGTTATTATTAGGACAAACTCCCTTCGTCGGATTAAGTTAATGGGTTCTATTTAATCTAACTTTTACGTACTTTTAAAAAGACTATGTTTCAAATGATGACTTCAGTTGGTTTTTTAGGATTCTTTAAAATTTTGTGGATTTATTGAGATTTTGTGTCAATTTTTATTTATAAATTTTGCAAGACTTTTTGGGACCTTAGTTATTTGTTTTTGAAAATAAAAAAATATAAACGTATAATATTAGGTCAAACAAAATACTAAATAAACAAATAAAGAATACAAACTTAAATATTCATTTTCTTCATATTGAAAAAATTATTTTCAAAAATCGAAAAATTAGATGGGTACTAAAAGATTTTTTTATAAATTTTTACAACATCGTAAAAATAAAGAAATTTTCCTAAAATCAAAATACTTAATTCATAATTTTATTATCATCGTCAAGTATGACAAATTATAACATCACACACCTCCCAACATAAGTAAGAAAATGAGGCTGGAACAAGGAATTAACAATGGAGGACAGAGGAAATCTCCTATCACATCTTGATTTGGTCAATTTCATTCTTAACTCTGTAATAATTGAATTATTAGAACAAAAAAATAATAATAAATTTGTTAACGAAATGAATAAAAAGATAAATATTTGAGGTAAACCTATAGTTTTTATCTAATTGATTAAAAAACATATATGAATACTTATACCTGGCCAAAAAAAGGGAAAAAAACACAAAAAAAAAAAAAAAAGAAGAAGAAGAAAGGGGGAAAATGAGAACGTTAGGAACGGATGAGCCCCCGCCTAAATGGAGCAAAATAAATCTGTATCACGGATAGCAGAGTGATGCAACGGTGAATAGTCTGTCTCTTCCCTATTTAATAAAAAATATAATAATTCAAGAAAGAAATAATAACTAATAAGTAAGAAAAAAAAATTAGCAGTAAGTAAGAGATGAGTCCACCAGCCCTTGCCCCGTCTATCTGGCAGGGGAACGGGATGTGGCGGGTCATGAAAAATTTCGTAAGGTGGAGTTGAGGGGGCTCAATAGAAAAAATAAAAGAGCCATTCTTAAAATAATAATAATAATAATGATTTAAGAAGTTTTCAAAAATCTTATGGGTGTGAGTGGGACTTTTGAAGACGTTTTTCCCTCTTTATTTTACACAGAGTCTAAAAGTTCTAAAATTTAAAAAATCTTACAAAGTTCTAATAAGTTGGAATACCTGGAGACTTATTGAAACTTTCTTTCAAAGTTCCAATTGAATACACTTAAGGCTAAGAGTCTTAAAAATTCTAAATTGAATGCCTTCAAATTTTGTAAACCTCTAAAAGTCTTTAAAATTCTCAAATGAATATACCACACTGGACTCCTTTGTAATTTGCAGCAAAAAATTTGTTAGAAGTATTGATATATAATTATATAAACAATTAAAAACAGAGAGCTTATCTGTGACTAGTCTTGGGCCTTTAAAATAACTTCATTAGAAATGATAATTTTACACTTGAAACCCGATACCCGTGGGTATCTACCTCAAACGGTGCGGGTAATACCCAAAGTTAAATTGTGCTTCGACTGCTTTACCCAATGTTCTTTATGTTAAATTTTTAGTAACTTTAATACATAATTCCAAATTTGAGTTTCTTTAAAGTGACTTTAAATTTGAAGTATCATGTATAGTTGAATATTTGATTGTTTGAATTTTAATATATGGTTGAATGACATTGATAATTTGAACTTAATGTATGATATTTTAGATAGTTTTTTCATGTAGTTTCTAATTTTTTTAAAAATTATTTTAGTATTTTCTTAATTGGGCGGGTAACGGGTTTTTTCTCATACCTGCCCCAAACTTCCCCCACCCCTTACCCACACCCAACTGAATCGTTTATAGAGTTGGTATGGGGCGGGGGTTTCCTTAACAGGCGACGGGGATGGCATACCTGCCCCCGTTGCCGTTCCTAGACTTCATCTTAGGACAAATGAGAAATCCTACATTAGAGCCTTGGAGTTAGAACAAAGTATTGAAAACGTAAATGGTAAATAATCGAAATCTATATATATAATAAGAAAAGAGTGGTTTTTCTTGCTCTTTTTCTGATTCTCTAAAGCTTCTGGTTCTATAATGTTTCTAGCTCTATAAAATTTTTGGTAATATCATTTAATTCTTTTTTTGTATTTTTATTTTTATCTTTTTTTTTTAGATTGTCATACTAATTTTTAAATAATATTCACTTTTTTTCTTTATTAACTCATATCCGATCCTCAATTCACGGTGGTTTCTTTAGCCAATTTTTTGAATTGGGGATCTGTCACTTATCAAATCGAACACGAAATTAATTGAGAGTTCTATTTAAAAAAAAACACATAGTAATTTTTATGACTAGAAAACCTAAGTATAACACGTCTCTAAACTAATAAATTTTTAAAAATCTATAGCATTAATTGTAAATTTCAATTTTTAATAATTTTTAAGAAATTTTTATATAGTTATTGTAGTGCAATAATCAATTGATTTTTTTTTTAAATTATAGTACTCTAATTTGTAGATTTTATAATTAAATTGGAACTTTTTGATAATTTAAGTCTTACCATATTTAGAGTTGAATTATTTATTTGAGAGATTGACCGAATATTGATACAGTTGCACTGTAATAGTTGTTCAACAATTTTTATTAAATATTTTATTTTTATTGAATCACCTCAATTAATTTTTATTTATATATGTATAATTAACTGGTGTTGTAATACAAACAAGTGCTATGACAATTATGTTTCTCACATTCTAGACAGGAGGTCCTAGATTGAAACACACCCACCTCTCTCCTCTCTTCCCCTTCCCATACCCACTATATCAAAAAAAGAAAAATTAACTGGTACAAAAATTGTTACTGAAAAATAAATTCAAATATAATAGAATGGTTATAAAAACTTATGTTTTATAATATTAATATGACTTAACTGATTGTATTAATAATTTATATTAAATTTTTGTATAAAAATTCATTGACATTTATTATTAGAGTAATTATAGGGAGATATATTTATTTGACATGAATAACTGATATTAATTCCCCTTCCGCCCCCTATACGAATTGTATGAAAAAAAAGAAATTAACTGGTGCAAAAAGTGTTACTGACAAATAAATAAATATAAATATGATAGAATAGTTATAAAAACTTATATATTATAATGTTAACATATGACTCAACTGGCTATATTAATAATTTATTAAATTTTTATAAAAAATTTATTGACATTTGTTATTAGAGTAATTCTTAGTAGACATATTTATCTGATATAAATAACTGATATTTGTTAGTTGGCAAACGTGAATTAATTGTTTATATGTAAGTGGTGAATTTGAAGGCTAACGATCATCAAATACATGGTTGACAGTTAAACATGTCACTTTTCATGCTAGATAAATATGTCTCCCTAAAATTATTATTGTTATTATTACTTTTAGATCCCATGCAACGTACGGATGAGAATTCTAGTAGTAAATAATGAGCAATTCTACGAAGATATGAAAAAGTGACATTCTCATATGACACAAATTCATTGCGTGATAATTAGATGGCTATTTTTTCATCATTCAATATAAGTGTGTCAAATATATAATGTTACTTATTCATGTCTCATTTCCATGTCTCCTTATAATTTTTGATAATCTAAAGCGAAGTCTATTTGGTTGTATTCTCTTCGCCCCAAATATATACTCCACAATTCTTTTTTAGAATATTCCAAATATATAATCTATTTTCTTTATTAAGAAGTTTAATTTGTATTATTTTACTAATTAATTTACATATTTAATACTTAGTTAAAACTATCAATTTTAAGTTCTAATCATGAAATAAGGGTAAATTAAGGACACATATTGTAAAATATATGTTTCTAATATAATTCTTAATCTACGTGAACAAGGAAAGCGGACTATCTACTTGAGAAGGTGGGAGTAATTTGCTTACTTTTTACTCTACCCCAAATCTATGTGTCTATCTATATATATTAAATAATCTACTTAAGTCTCGATATCTTTTTGTACTGTGATTTTTCCACCTTTTTTATTTAGTAAATTTTGAGGTAACTTACCGTTTTTTAATAAAAAACTTTTGTAAAAGAACTTAAAGAAGACTTGAACTTGTGGCCACTGAGTTGAACAACTAAACTTTAACATTTTACCTATTTATTTTGCTTGTTAATCTTTTTCACTAATAAGTTAAAATACTAAATCTGAAATGTTAATTTATCATAATTCATTAATTTATCATCTCTACTGTGTGTATTGGTGAGTTTATTGTTACGTAAATTTTTTAATGCATTTTATTTATTTTTTTAATTTTTTAGTTTTATTAGGATTTTTTAAAATCAGGCGGGTAACAAGTATTTTTTCCATTATCGTATATATATATACGAAAGATTATATGTGAGAATGTATGTTATCTTTTAAATGATCATGAACTTTACGTTTACTAAGTCTACCGATCTTATTAATTCAATTAATGTATACTTGTATTTTTATATTTTCTACATAGTGCAAATATTACATATTTATGTTTAACTATCTAATAATATATTTTAGTACGTTTTTCTACTCGTGCAATGCAAAGGTGGTTTAACTAGTATATGGTAAAGAAGTTTAATTTACAATTTTCTACTGATTTACTTGTATTTAATACTTATTAGTTATAATTAAAAATTTTTAAATTTCACTCATCAAAGAAGACTAAATTAGAAACACATATTATAAAATGAATCTTTCTAATATTATTTCTAATACATGCGAAATATAAAGTGAATCATATATTTTCGACGGAACGAGTAGCATTTATTATTATTCTCTATTCTCTATAAAGACAAAAGAAATTGTGGACGCTAATGAGGCCTATCCCAATTGGCATGATTGAGGCCTTGAGATTCTTAATGTCCTAGATTTAACTCCTATCAACTGTGAGTTGTGTGAGTCTTCTTAAAATTTATTATTCCTTAGTCTTGTGCTTCATTGGATATAATTTTATATTCATATGTACTATTTTTGTTTTTCCTTTGATGCCGGGGGATAAGGGATCAAGGTATGGGTGTGGTCGAACCCAAAACCTTCTACTCAGAATGTGAAAATTTAACTATTGTAATATTTACTCGAACCACTGTATTTGTACTATTTTAATGCAAACTGATTGTACTTGGAATTTGAAAAGGAAAAAAGAAAAAAAGAAAAAGAAAGAAACAATGGAACCAATGACTATATTAACAAAAAGCAAAAAGTTATTGATACAATAAAAATGTACAATTATGTGTACAAATACAAATGTAGCTCATATGAAAACTATTGATCCACGGGAGTAGTTTAGCATGTACGGGCAAACGTAGGGGGTGGTGGGTGCGTAGGGCTAAGTCCAATTCAACAACAACAATAATAATAATAATAATAATAATAATGTAGGAAAAGGAAAAAAAAATTGCATCACTTTTGACGAACTAAAAATTTTATTTATTGGCCATGCAAAAAATAAATAAATAATTCCTGGATATAATCCTCCTAAGTTTATAGTAGTAGTATTATTTTCGTACTATAACTTTTCGTGTAACTTATTTTTTCCAAAGCATTATTCTAGTATTCTTGTTATTGCCGTTGTAATGGCAAATTGGCAATCAAAAGTAGGCATTATAGAGTATTATTCACCCCATCTAACTTAAAATATATATGTCAAAAAGTTAGTTATTTTATTTTATTTTTTATACGAAATACAAGTTTTTTTTTTTAAATCTTCGAATTGCACATAAGAGAGCAGAGGAGGCCGACATTCCTAGATTCCCAAAAGTGGAAATTAGTCAATACACACTCATTGACTATTATAATTAGAAAAATATTTATTTTAAATTTTAATTGACAAATTACAAATGTTATGTTATTTTATTTGGAAGAATATGAGTGTAACAAATTACAATTAAGAGTGTAATAAGTATTTTTGAAATTCGTTTCTAATAATTACTCCTAAGACCAAAATAATTACAATTAAATGTATTTTTTTTATTTATTACAAATATAACAACTTACATATAAAATCCCTTGCCAAAACTAACCTTGGGCGTTCGGGTTTTTGGTTCGGGTATTACACTGACCAAACCCGGACCAAATATTTCGGTTCGAGTTCGGGTTCGGTCTTGAAAATGGTAAGCTCGTTCGAGTTCAGTCTCAGTTTGGATTCGGGTAATATTTCGAGTTTTGTTCAGGTTTTTCGAGTATCTAGCTCATATTATATAAACGCATAAATGAAAAAAAGAAACACTTAAATGGATAAGAAGAATAAAATTGAGGGGATTCACCCCCCATTTGTGGCCGCCAGAGAGGGGAGGGGAGGGGAGGGGAGGCGGGTGGGTGGGTTGTGTTAGTTTTTAATTTTTTATTTTTTTTAAACTTTTTTTTAAAAAAATTCAAAAAGTGTCAGGGATATAATAGTCTTTTTGTTAAAATTTTTGTGGAATAGTGTAAAAATAGACGATTTGTGCGTATTTTTCAAAGGTTGGGGGCTGTGGTGTGTCTTAAAAAAAGTTGAGGACGAAACCGATTCTTAACCTAAAGGTTGAGGACGATTTGTGAAATTAACATTTTGGGTAATTGGCTTTATTTATATTCATTTTGGGGTGACTTTATTTATATTCTAATTTTATAGGTTTATAGGTTTACGATAAATTTGTGGTGTTGTCAAGTAATTAATAAAAAACAATTTATCTTATACAAATCATATGGTGTATATACAAAAACTAGTAAAATCTTCATAGAAAAAGACAAATTCACATCTTTTACACAAATCTTGAGTTTTGTTTTATGTGTGTGAAGGAGACAATTGTATTGAAAATGTAATTGTAAAATGAAGGAGATAGTTTTGTAGATTGTGAGAATTAATTATAAATTTGAATTCAAAAATTTTGAAAGTAGAAAAATATTTGGGTATTTTCGGGCTTTTTGGGTTTTAACTCATGCCCAAAGCCAGTTCAAACCCATTTGGTTTCAGCTTCAAATACCCTTTTAGGCATAATTTTTATTCACTACCCGTTCGAGTTTGGGTATATTCAAGTCGGGTTTGGGTACCCATTCAGGCTCGGATTTTTTGTCCAGGCCTAGCCAAAACACAACAAACAAAGCATCAGATTGTTTAAAAAAAAAAAATTAGTTAGCAAATCAAACTCGTTTTCAACTCTCTATAAAAAATTTGTCCTACCAAATCTTCATAGTCACCATTTTCTTTTTTACTGGAACACAACACACAGAGTATAAAGACACCACACGCAATTAAATAAAATCATGATAATTTTGTTTTATGTAAAATGGTATATATGTCGCACAGCCACACATTATGCAAGCGATGTGAAATCTGAGATCAGAGCTATGGAACACCAGAAGCGCAATACCATACTAAAAAAATATCACGATTTGAAAGCTGCAACAATTCCGTTCTTAGCTGTTTAGTTTTTATGGTTCCTAAACTAGTATAAACAAGTGAAATTTGTTTACTTTTTTATCGAAATGAATTTTACCTAAAAACAGTTCCTTTCAGCATTTGCTGGCTGGCAAATGACTTTTTAAGTTTTAAGACGGAAAAAGTGAGCCAAAGTGAAAGACAATCAAACGGTAAATTCAAAGCAAGCAGACAAAGGAAAGGAAACATTGATGAGAAATAATGTCACAAACGAGATCCAATGAGTCAAAAAGTAACAACAGCCAACTGCGGCAGATCAAGGCAAATCAATGCAAAGGTTCGTTTTCAGCGGCAGATTGGGGGTTCAAAACTCACTGAATGCATATAGATTCAATTATTAACTGATAATATAGGAAGTGTGGCAAATGACCTCTTGTGCGTAAAAGTATGCAGTCTGCAAGGGAAACCACAGTCCATTCGAGGCATATCTCTATATTTACCTCCTTCAAGGTTCTAGGAGCGGAGTCCTAAAAGTTCAAGATTAGTCTGGCGCAAGTTGAGACACACCTGATCCCCCAAAAAAAAAGGGAAAGCCAATTGCTTTTTAAGCTGTGCACTATTTTATTAATGACTTTTGCTATTCAAAAAATATAATATATGTACGTAAAGAAATGATATGGCGGGTAACCAATGCTCATGTTATAACGATTAACTACATATATAACATTTATTAGTCAGTACTGTTGAAGGAGGTTTAAAATTCGACAACCAACAATATATTCCTAGAAATATAGATCTACTCCTCTCCCTGCTCTGCTGATATATTTTTTTTTTTCCATGAGAAATCATATTTTGCAAAACAATTTTTTCCCCATTTTTGATTGATTAAAGGGAGAGATAGAGGAGATGAGGGGAGGGGAAGGGATGAGTGCAGTTTGAACCTAAGACCTCCCTATCAAAACGTGAATATCTTGATCATTGAACTACTTTTTCGAACCACCAAACCTTTTAAGATAATATTCATTCAAGGAATTGAGAAAAAATATGATTGCACAGCATATAAAATACTTTGTAATTGAAAATTAGTTTCGATTTGTCGTCAGACGTCTGGTAAGATTATGTCGTCAGACGCTTATGTGGTGAGAGTTGATCATTAGAAACTCACATGTGGATGATGACTAGTAAGATTTATATGTCTAGTAGGATTTATACTGCCAAACAGCTATGTGGTGGGAGATTAATGAGAGTCCACACGCGAGCGGAAAAATTGTTAATTTTGACCTAACTTTTTATTTTTTATTTTTTGTTAGATTTAAGTTTTATCAAACAAGAGCTAATATTTGAATGAGGCATATGCGCATACCCTGATACCATGCTGAATACAACGTTGAACATAAAAACATTGTTTTAAATAAAATAAATTTATCATATTTTATACACGGGCATTGCCTTATTGTTACAATTACAAACTCATACCCAGCTCTCTCACTCTCTCTCTCTCTCTAAAAGTCATTTTCTTCAGCACTATTACAAACTCATACCCAGCTCTCTCTCTGACTCTCTCTCTAAAAGTCATTTTCCTGAGCTTCATTAATTTGCATGTCTTCTCATATATCTTGACAAAATGGCTCTAAGAAAGTTGGGCAATCAGCTGCCGCCGCTAGTTGGTGGGCCGCCGGTGGTGATTGTGGTGGAGCAAAAACACTCAAACCACGGCTCACTAGAAACTCTAGTGGTGGTCTTAGCAGTCATTACAATCCTCGGAGTCGCCGCTGGGATCATTGCCCGGCTATGTGGCGGACGACATCTCGGGGGCTCCGGTGAAAATGACATTGATGGGTGGATAGAAAGGAAGTGCAAAAGCTGCATTGATGGAGGCGTTCCGGCGGCACCGCCGCCACCAAAGGAAGAACCGAAGCCCGCACCGGAAACGAAGGAAGAGGACAAAAAATGAGCAGAGTTGATTAGCTTGGTGAGTTGTATTAGACAGTACTAGATATAATATTATTATTACGAGAACAGAAAATCAAAAACTTTGTTAATCATATCATTGTGGATGTTTTAAACGCTGCTTATCAAAGAGCCACGTAGGCGTAGATTTATTATACAAACATATGTAGGCACTGATTTATTTTGTGCAACGATTAAAAATTTTATCAACAACTTTTTTCCCCTAACTTTCTTGTTAGATGCTCGTTGTTAGTTGTATTTAATCATTTATTTTAATAATTTCATTTGTAATGTACATAATAATTCAAAAAATAGCGTAATAGTGTAAGGGCTCACGGATTTACCACAGATCACACGCATTTTTCTGTTGTATAACTATTGATGACATCAATTTATCACTATTGTGGATGGGAAGTCACACCTAGGTCTTCAATGGTTTCCGCTGTAGAGACGTAACGGTAAATCTCGTTACGAGAGTTACACTAACGTCTAATTTTGTAATGAGGACCCATTATCACGAGGGGTCGGATTCATTCGTAAATTATTGTTCCGTTCTAGGCAGTGCACTTTTGTCTGCCATTGAAGACTTTTATAATTGTAAAATGTTATTGAAAAACGAGCCCACCAATTATCAATGTTGACTTTCTTGTAAAAAATGATTTGTTATGCAATGAGTATTGTTCTTTATTTAGATTGTAGACTGATCATTAGTCTAGTTGACATTGTTATATTGAAAAATGAGTAGAGATGATTAAATATATGGGCGCATTGATTCATTAAACAACTAATAAAGAAATGATAACTAGATTATAAATCAATCTTCAATCTAAATAAATAGCATTATTCTTATAGAATATATATATATATATATATAAACACACACATATTTTTTTGACAGTGAATACGATAGCTCATGTTATTATTTTTTTATTTATTTTTAGATGATAAACATCAATATATTTTTAATAATTGGTCATCCGATATTCATTGTTTGTAGATCTTCAAACATATCACTTGCATATAAAGCCATCTAATTTATATCAGATTGACATGTCTCTTTAGAATTACTTATACTGTATATTCATTAAAATGAAGGATAAATTTCACATGTCATCCCCAACCTCTATACTTTGTATCGTCTAGACCCCTAACTTTTTTTTATCATGCTAGGTCCTCAACTTTTCATAAATGTACACATACGGTCCCTATTAACGAATTCTATTAAATCCCTAGAAAAATTATCTTTACATACATGTTTCTTTACATTTAAAACAAAATAATTTTTAAAAAATAAGAAAATAATATATAAATATAGAATTAAATTTTAAAAAAAAAGAGAGACAGAGAAAACCACAAAAATGATGTTGCCAGAAAGGCAGCATTTTCTTCTTCCAAAATGCTGCCGGAATGACAACAAAGTACTGCCATTCTGACAGCATTATCTTTCTCCATATGCTGCTATATCCGGCAGCCAAAAGGGGAGGGGGAAATCCCCTCTTGTCTGGCCCCCTCTGTTGCTAGTTGCTATTTCCAGCAGCTTTTTCTTCAGCCAAAATGCTGACCTTTCTGGCATCTAAAAGGGGAGGGGGAGAATCCCCTATTCTAGCACCTTTTGCTATTGGAAACGGCAGTAAAGACAGCACTTTGGTGCCATTTTTGACAGTAAAAGTGGCCAGAGAAGAGGGATTCTTCTCCCATGTTTAGCTCCTCGATATGGGAAGTTAGCTGGCAGAGTGCTGCCATATCCGATAGCAAAAACGATTGAAGGAATGGGAAGGTTTTGGCGGATCTCTCTTTTATTTCTAAATTATTTCTTCATTTTTTCATGTGTTATTTTCTTATTTTTTAAAATTATTTTGTTTTTTAACTAAAAAACAAGGGCAAAAAGGTAATTTTTCTAGGGACTTAACAGAATAATCGGAGTAATTCGTCAAAAAAGACCTTTATGTGCACATTTATAAAAGGTTGGAGACCAAACGGGTTGAAAAAAAAGGTTAGAGACCCAGCGATACAAAGTGCAAAGGTTGGGGACGATATGTGAAATTGCCTTAAAATGTAATGTGAGTACATGGTCAGGGACAGAGCCAAGTTTTTGCTTCAGTGCGGTCGCCGTTTTGACTTTTTTGTTCATGCGGAAAGAATTTCTTGTGCTACACATATTTTGCTAACAAAAGTGATAGTTCGACTTGGACATCAAAATAAGATGAAAGTAAATTTAAGATCTGAAAGTGAAGAAATAAACAAAATTAGAGTTTAATTTCTTACTCGGATTTATGTCAAGTTGGACTGTACATCTATATTTTAATTTAAGATTTGATTATTTGAAGTTCTAATTGAATCAAGTTACCTAATTGGAGAAGCTGAAAAACTTTTATTTCTACGAACTTGGTATAATCTTATTGTGAAATCAACCTTAATTGTAGAAAATTAAAAAAAAAATGAAAGAAAATATGTCACGAACGGAATTTTCATACAGTAGCGGAAGCCTTTAACTCTTAAAAAATCTGATACAAATATAGTTTAGAATATCGAGGCGCTTTCACTGCAGACTCTGATGATTAAATGTTCTGTGAGCTACCCACAACGAAACCTCGGCCGCACACACCAAAGTCTCGATCACATACATGTATCCTCTCCATCTTGGGACGATCCGGCCACATAGCTTCTTAATTTAATACCTATAGGATTGTAGAAGATAGGGAGTGAGTACAAAAGTACCCAGTGAATAGCAACATGTATTGGCCCACATAAAACAATACAGAAGAGGGCATTTTTATGCACAAAGACGTCATCCACAAAGATACACAGATACAAGGATACGAACCTTGAGCACATCACTAGTTTAACCTCTACCCATAAGCCATACAATCCAATAACAGATCAGAATGTCCGAGACCACATAGCAGGGCCATAAAACAATTCAGATAGCAGAGCAGAACGAGTTTATGGCGTCACTAGCGATGGCCAATAGCAAAGAACAATCATTTATCCAAAATAATGATGCACCATCAAATATCAAAGGCCAATTCAATTAAAGGAGGGCACAAGTTCCAAAAGAGAGAGATTCAAGATACAAAGAGAAGAACAGAGCAAAGTGAAGGAAAATGATAGAGCCAAGACACGTGTTACTCACCTTAAATCTTCTTCGAATAATCCACGTGAAGAAGTATCCTTAAAGCTTTGACATTCCTCAATTAAAGCTATCTTTCAAGCTATAATCCTTCCATATATGGTAAGGGACTCTTTTCAAAGGACAAATAGGTATTTTGGCGGGTTTCTATTGGTTTTCTCCTTCCTTTGGCCAAGTTGGACAAATTTTGAGGTTCGGGAGAGAAAAGGGAAATGGCTTGGAAGAGAAAATGAAACTCTTAGCTTCCTTATATAATAGTTAGGATTTAGCTAGTTTTAATAACTTTTGAGTTCTGTCAATCACATCGTGACAAGTGGCGCCAATCACATCGTGACAAGTGGCGAGATGTGACACTGCACGCTTGGCGAGAAATTGCCCAAGAAGTCCTTTCCCTTGCATTATCTCTCAATTAAGTTCACACTCTTTAGTTTATGTCAATTAAGTCACTATACTTTAGTTTATGTTAATTGTCAACCAAATTCTTTCTTTAGCGTCAATTGAATAACAATCTTCAAGCAATCTTACAATAATATTCAAGTAATTCTTTCAAAACAACAATTTCATTACTTACTTTAATTTGTAGAAATTTTCTGAATGTTACAAAAGAAAAATAGTAAATGGATAAAAGTTCAAACAATAAAATAGTTTATATTATTGGTCATTTAAAATGCTTGGCTTTGGGCCCAACTGTTAGTGACTTTACAAGCCCATGAAAAAACATACATAAACATAATAATAAAAACAAGAAGGTGTAAGGGTAAATTTGTCATTGCATCATGTCTCCATCTTCCCTCAACCTTCTCCGCGCTCAGTGCTCTGTAAATTTCAGTGGCGTTGAGCTTCTTTTCTCAATCCAGTGCGATCCTTGCCTTCCCTGTTCATAAAACATCATCCAAATTCCTGTGCGGTCATGTGACCGCACTCGTCTCACGTTAGCTCCGCCCCTATACATGGTAAATGTGATACAATTTTATTGAATGATGGAAAAATTTACATGTGACAATCGCGCAACAAAGCATTCACATCTCCTCAAAATTACTCTCTTCTTAATGCTTTCTAGATATTGAAAATTCTCTAATACTTCAGTCATAGTCGACCAACCGGAAGGAAAGAAAGAAAAAGAAGAAGAAAGTAATAAAACATATTATAAATAATCCAAATCTATTACATGTATAATACATATGCAACAAGCTATGATAGTTATCCTTGGGACGTGACAGTAAACCTTATTATTATTACATTCAACTAAACATTAAATGAACCAATCGTTTATTTTTATGATACACCTATGTATGCCATATAACTCATAAACCTAGAAACAATGTGTACAAAGACCTAGAAACAATCTACGTGTACATGTTGTACCAACTTGTCATCATATCTGTCTCTTCGAGGTTAATGTCTTAAGCAGATTTGATTCGCTCTGAATTAACAAATTGAGAATCTACTTGGGATTTAGGAACAAAGTGGAGAAACATTTCCCAAGTACTTCAAATTTGCAACATTGTTGCACTTGCACACAGCTTTAGCATCTCCTCCTCCTTCGTGTGCCAATTCAACATCTTGTAAAACAATCCCTCTACATGGATGGCTCTCACTGCAGTTGAAATCGATAGCTATTTTTGAAGCACTCGTCCCCTTTATGTTTTGATATACCACATTCTTCACTTGTACCGCCAACTCCTGGAATAAATTAACAAAATTTTCATTTGTTATAGATGAAACACGAGTATATAAAGAACTTCTTTCTTCTTTACATATATGACACTATACCTAATTGGCCGAGCCTATAGGAGTGCTCTTTGACCCCTTTATAAATAAAATTGAATTATCATAATAAGGGGTCAAGATTGCGTAACAATCATTTTTTTTTATTTTTTTTGGGTGAGAAGGTGCTTCATTAATTATTTACCTGTTCTTTACATGGTTTATCTTGATCGCAGTAGCTTTGGTCTATGATAATGGGATTCTTCACATTTTGCATCTCCACGTTCTGAAACTTGATGTTGCTTGCACTTCCGGATCCACCCTGTGCATATAATTACTTGAAAACCTATTTTTATACACTAAAATAATTAATTCTTCAAAATTTGATGTTCGTGTAGCTGCACGTGCGTCCACAAATGTACGTAGACAAACACGTGCATATTCTTTATTAGATCATTTACCTGCCATGTCTTAATCCGAACCCCATTGGTTGTTCCCGAAAGCTTAGCTCCATTGACGAGGACATCTGAGACTTGAGCTTCGGAGTTATGAGCTCCCAAGCTTCCGATGCTTCATAAGTCGAAAAAAATGAAACAAAATAAAAATTGTTTTACCTTCAATAGTGTTATGGATGTAACTATATATGTATATTGATCAAATTTGGGAGCTTCAAATCTAAAAAACCTAATGCCATGACCCGGTCCACAAGTGATATCGGTGGCTTCGATATTTTTCGATCCACTCACGATTGAAATGCAATCGTCACCTAGACATATAGAACAAAGAATAATTAGATCGATGTTGAAATTAAAGAATAAAGAAAATAAATTTATTTGTAATTAATAAAATCATATACATATATTACCTGTTCGTATTGTACAACTTGAAATCTGAATGTTTTGAGTTTTGGTGACGTGGATGCCATCGGTGTTTGGGCTATCCTCGGGGGCAGATATCATGAGACCTGAAACCACAACATTTGTGCACTTTTGGAAGGACACATGAATTTGTTGTGCATCTTTAACACTTAGGTCATTCACAACCAAGTTTTCGCACTTGTACAACGTCAAGGCCTGTAATAAATAAAAATAATACATAAACATTCATATAAAACAAATTAATTAATTTCCAATTTGAAACTAATTATTCTACAGTCATTTCCTCAACTTGCATTATGAATAAAAATTCAAACTTTTAGAAAATCAAAAGGTATTTTCACATACCGTGGGAGCATCCTCGCATGGCTGCCACCAAAAAAAAAAAAAAAGAAGAAGAAGAAAAAAGAAAAAGAAAAATAATAATAATTAGTATATATTTTTTGGGACAATTTTATAAATTAAATAATTTCTTTTTTTCTGATTTATTATTGTTGCTTACTTTAGATTTATCTCTTTTGCAGGAATTTTTCCACCATATGCTTCCATTACCATTGATAATTCCACCACCTTCAAGCAGTAAATTTTGGACACTGTCAAAAATAAGCCAGTGCCTTCCATTTTTACTGTAGTCTGAAGGATTATCAGATGCTATCAGAGTTCCTGCAATCTGCATTAAAAAAAGTAATAATAATAAATAAAAGAAAAAAAGTAAAATTTACTTCTAAGTTTTTTTTTTTTTTTTAATTTTGAAAAAAGTGATCGGTCCGACCTGAACTGTTATATCAGATTTACAAGGCCCTGAGAATCTGATAGGTTTGAGAAGATAATTCTTTCCCTTGGGGACTAACAAGTTTACAGCTGCTGGGGAGGAACATGCTTCACTCCAAGCTTCCTCAAAGGCCTAGAAAAAGTAAAGTAAATTAAAATTAATTAACAATCATGGACACGGCTGATCTACATACTATAACAAAGAAATATTTAGATCGACGTTTTTATTTTCTATATAAAATTTTAAAAAAAATTCGGGCCAACAACGGCATAGCCCGTGCCAGCCCCTCTAAACTTGTCTATGTGAATAATGCTACTCAATATACGTACACAAAACAAATTTGGCACGATCCTATTTTCCTACCTATATATCATCACAGCTTTTAAATAAATACGTTGGCGGCTTTATCTGAATCCATCCATCATTAAATTAGTTGAGTGGAATATATTTTACAAATAGATGATTTGCTAACATATGATCATGGTAATTACACGACCTCTTTTTGATCTCTATATATATCACTATTCAATATAATAGAAGTTTAAAATGATAGAGGGGAGATCGATCATGACACTGTTTATGATTATTAAGAATTTTCAAATATGGGATGGCCATATATAGTTAATTGGATTCAAGATCTCTATATTATATTGATTGATAATTAATAGGATATTTCTTTATTTATTTATTTAAATCTTCAACATATATAACATATATCTATATTAATAAGATCTCGTCTCTTTTTGTCAAAAAAAAAAAAAGATGTTGTCCGTTTTTCGAACTCGAAATTCTTAAATATATATGCTGAAGGCACACCACATCCTTTTAAAAAGATCATACTCCATGGATGAAACACCTACCAATTTGAAAATGATACAAGAAATCTTACTTTCGACGGCCTAAAATTTTGCCTCACAATTTTAACGTTCAGAAAAAATATTTTGCAACCCAACATAAAGTTATGTTATATTATGTTACATTATACTATATATTGTCACACATGTATATCACAAGGACTAACCTCAGTGTCATCAGTACTTCCATCACCTTCAGCTCTAAAGTCGTGCACATCGATCGTCGTACCACAACCAGCACTTCGTCGTCGACATTTTGACGAATAATCAATTGCGATCTCCGTCTGGTTGCGGAACTTGATGCCTTCATCAACGGTACCAATATATGAAGGATAAGCTTGGAAATCATAAGCAGATTCTTCTTGATCGAAATAATTATAATTGTTAGGTAAGTTATCATCATGAAGGCTGCAGTTGTAACAATATATCGAACTTGAAAAGAGAATATATATAATGATGAATGGGAAGACATTGCTTTGATGAGACATTTTATGATGCTTTTAATTTTCACAAATTTTCTTGCAAATGAATTATGGGTTTCTTATGAATGTAGCTTGGTACATATATAGAGGTTGGGTTGGGGGTCGGGTATTAGGTACTTTAGGAGTAGCTTCTTATGGTATTTCAAACCAATTAGAGACTCAAATGTAGGTTCAAAGGTCTTACATATGGGGTCTTAGATCCTACACGTGAGATCTTGATTGGCTTGAAGTACCGTAATAAGGTACTATTAGAGTGCTTGAATTTTTTCCCGAGCCGCGGGTATGGGGATGGGTGGGTGGGTGTCCTGTTATATGACTCTTTTGGTATATAACACTGGGGATGGGAGAGAATTATACGAAAGGGTCTCTTGGTGTGGTTGCTGACTTTTCGGTTCCATCTTTGCATAAAGATACATGAAATCATCGAAATTTCTAAAGAAATAACAAGGACTCCATTGAAGAGCTAGCCCACTAATTAGTGTTATAAAAATACAGCAAATTAGTTAAATATATGTGGTTTCTCATATTTTTATAATTATCTCAGGGTTCCTTAACAAGAATCGACGTTGTTTTCTTAGAAAACTCATGAAAGCAATTACACCACATTCATACATGTTACGGTGAAAATTTTCTAGTATGTCATTGGATAGTACCTTATGGTGGCATTCAGTGGCTCTATATTTTAAAAATAAATTACTGTTCTCCTTAGTGAATTTTAGTTTGCGGGCTCGTAGGGCCAACAGCCACGTTAGCAGATGGCGCTATAAAATTATCATCAACTCGTGCCGGATAAATTAAAATGGTCTTGGTGATGCAAGTTTTTTTATGAAAATTATTGCAAAAGTAAAAGATCATCAAACTTGTGGCATGACATGACATGACATGACATAATAAGGATAAAATGAATATGAATACAAGCGGCAACTCATGGCCCAAATCCAAGATTGACAAGCAAATTAATTTGAAGATAATGCATGTGTGTGTGTATATATATATATATTAAAGAAGCATATATTTGTAATCATTTTTAGTCTAATTCTTTTTCGATCCATTTGGGTATCTATTCTATATGGCCATAAACCGGTAGATTACCTTTGAACTTTGATCAAGTTTCAAGTGCGAGAAACTAGTGATAAATTTTGCTACAAGAAAAAAATATACTACATCTTTTTAGTTCTTAATATTATTCATTCCCGAGTTAACGGACACTCATATTTCTTTAATGTGATGTCGACGTAATTTGTATGGTTAATTTAACACCTTTAGAACATGAATCTCTCTTCGGAAAAAGACTAATGGATTTCAACAGTTCATAATGACCATTGGACTTGCCCCTGAAGTACAAGTTTGTTTTCTATAAGTTAAAGCTATTTGACGTTTCATTGTCAATTTTTACCCGATTTTCTTGTTTGTTCTTGTACCCAACGGGTAAGAAGTGCATAATTTCAATTATTAGTAACAACCTACGCAATTAATTTAGCCTTTCTTTAAGCAAAATTGATGTAATTGTAATCCAAACTTGAAGAAACTAACTATTACACGTAATTAAGTTCATATTTGTTCATGCGTCTGGTTTAATATACTATTTACTATAAACTTTTTTTTCCCTTTATATAATATATTACTATAAACTAATGTACAACAATTGTGTGCCAAGGATGCCTAACCCGTTTGATTAGGAGGGTTAGACTGATGTCATGGCACATCTCCAACCCATCTCTAAAAGCTATCTCCATTTTGGAGATTGCTACAGTGAATATCAATTTTTGGATATTTATTGAAATAGAGATGCATTATAGAGATTCTACAATTTACGGAATTGCCATTCCAAAAATAGCATACAAGTCCCTCGCTTTTTTTTTATTTTTTCAGTCCGCATGTTTTTTGTATTTTTCGAATCACTTTAGTCGTTCTATTTTATTTGTGGCTGTTTTTTATGGCCTCATATAATTTAAGTTATCTCATACTTCTTATCTTGATTGTGGTATAAATTTTTTTATTTCATGTTTATTTAATATAATTGTCCTATGTGGAATGAAAATAAAAAAGAATGGGTTCGTGGAAACCGACGAAGTAGGGGCGAAACTAGGGCGTCTCCCCAGGCCCCAGCTCAACCCAAATTGGGCTGGGCCTCAAAGGAATTTTTTTTTAAAAATATGTTTTTATATGTTCAAGCTAGAGGAAAAATAGTTGGGCTATCGGAGTGCTGGCCACGCCCCTGCAACGAAGCATACATTACATGTTTTATTACAAACATACAATTACTCGTTTAATGACTAAATTATTCATTTAATTATGTTTGGTATATAATTTTTTAATTTGTAAAATATGTTAAATGATTGGAAATGAAGTTGAATAAGAAATATAGGTATTTAGATAACATTTGAAGATTATGAGTTGGAGAATGTCAAAAGAAATAGAGATTGATCTCTATTTTAGAAAATAAAGGAGGGAAAAATAGAGATTTGGGTTGAAGATGGCTTTAGAGGTTTCAAGTTCAAATTCCTTATATAGGGGTTTATTCTATTTATTGTAGATTTATTTTTATTATTGTAGACTTCTTTGACCCGTGCTTCAATGTGACGTATATCAATGCGCGTAAGTAGTACTAAAAAAATTTGTGCAGTTTTCAAAAATATTGCCTAAATCAATCTTTGCCCATAACGGTGATGATTTGTTTCACAAGATGGGCTCCCAAAAGGATACGTGTCAAATGTTGATTTGCTGACATACTTGTTTGAGAAATAGTTGAGGGTTAAGACTGCGTAAGAATGGGTTTACTATTTTTTTTTTTAATTATGTTTTTCTTGTTAGGGTTAGTCTTGTGATCCATAATGAATGTAACGACTTTGTAGCATCTTATCATTTGGACAACCCTCTCCATCTCTCGCACCCGCAATAATACGTGCACGCAATTGTAATGTATATTGAAAGTGTAAATTAAATGATCATTAGATTGATTTTGAAGTAACGATACTAAGTCTTTAATTATAGAGAATCAGGCGAATTAGGATAATAAAAACGATGAAGTATGTATTAAAAAAAACTGATGAATTTAAGCTGAGCTAGACAACTATAATGGAAGGATTGTAGAGTTCGATTTTGTTCTTGGATTCCTTGTGATCAAGTTTTGTCTCCTATTACTTGGAGGTTTCTCCTTGTTGGCCATTATTTGAATCCCTTATGTGACATTTTGGAATTAGAAAATTTAGGATTAAAAATTGATTAGGAAAAAAAAATCTTCATTTACTACTATATTTATACATTTCTTTACAACTCGTATGCATGGCATTATAATGTGAAATTTAACATATTGGTGTTCGGTTAGGGATTCACAGATTTCTTCCATGTGCACAAATTGTTAAAAGAAAAAAAGGGTTGTTTAACTAGTTGTCCGTGCAACGCTACTCAAAATTGAATATAGATGGTTTGTCACCCTCACATTGTCTATACCATTTCATAAACATTGACGAATTTCGGTAACTTCAACATTAAAATTATACTGTAATAAACTAATAATAACGATGATTATCGTACTATAATCACATCCAACTTCCCAGTAAACTGTATATATTATTTGTTTAAAGAGCCAACATCTCCGTACCGTAAATGAGTTTCATTATTGTCCAATCATACCAAATTACCCGGCAAACCGCAAAATTAGGCCTCTTTCGATTCGATTATAATAATGTTTTTTTAATAATTATATTATTGCTATCAATTTTTAATTAACTATAGCCAATTATGCCATCTATAAATACCAATGCCTTAAGGATTCAAGAAAATATAACCTGAATACACAATTAAAAGAAAAGTCAATTCAAGAAATATGGCATTTCAGTTCAAGATGATCACAATTGTTCTCATGATTGTGATGATTTTCGGGTTGTTGGCTACTCAAACTACGGCCCGCCTAATGTCTGAACCATCCATGATAGAGAAACACGAGAAATGGATGGCACAATATGGACGTGTTTACAGAGACAATGCAGAGAAAGAAAACCGTTTCAAGATATTCAAGGAAAACGTAAAATATATCGAAGCTTTCAATAAAGTCAGGAACCGGCTGTACAAGCTCGGAAT
Source organism: Nyctanthes arbor-tristis (assembly GCA_963692815.1). NCBI lineage: Eukaryota > Viridiplantae > Streptophyta > Magnoliopsida > Lamiales > Oleaceae > Nyctanthes > Nyctanthes arbor-tristis. The sequence goes on from CAVNYN010286706.1 coordinate 29,821, forward strand.
CAATGCTTTCGCCGATCAAACAAATGAAGAGTTTAGGGCAGTTCGCAATGGGTTGAAGATAAAACCATGTAAAATTACATCATTTAAGTACGAAAATGTGACTGCAGTGCCTACTACCATGGACTGGAGAAGAAAGGAGCTGTCACGCCTATAAAGGATCAAGGACAATGTGGTAATAAACCATCTTTCTTTAACGTTGAATCATCTCGTCTAAAAGTTCAATTTGTAGATATCGTCTTTAAGCATTTCTCCGTACCTAACCTACCATGTTTCGTGCTTTTTTTTCATCATCTAAAACTTGATAGTACATTTTTTGCACTTTCAACACGTCCCCTCGCAAATATTTATTTATATTTATTTTGTCTTCAACAGGAAGTTGCTGGGCATTTTCAGCCATTGGGGCCACAGAAGGAATTAATCAAATAACAACAAAGAAGTTAATCTCACTCTCTGAACAAGAAATAGTAGACTGTGACAAAACAAGTGAAGATCAAGGGTGCGAGGGTGGATACATGGAGGATGCCTTTGAATTCATTGTGAAAAACAAAGGAATTGCCACTGAATCCACCTATCCTTATACAGCTACTGATGGAACTTGCAACAAAAAGAAAGAATCATCTCATGCTGCCAAGATTTTAGGGTTCGAAAAAGTACCTGCCAACAGTGAGAAGGCATTGCTCAAGGCTGTGGCTAATCAGCCCGTGTCGGTTTCCATAGACGCCGGAGGAATGGACTTTCAGTTCTACTCGAGTGGCGTTTTCACCGGACAATGTGGGACTGAACTTGACCATGGTGTGACCGCCATCGGCTACGGGAAGGCGAGTAACGGTACAAAGTATTGGTTGATCAAGAATTCATGGGGAAGCAGCTGGGGAGAGGAGGGCTACATTAGGATGCAAAGAGATATTGGTGCTAAAGAAGGGCTTTGTGGTATTGCAATGGATTCTTCATATCCAACTCCTTAAAATTGTACATAAAAGTGTGTTTGTGTGTGTATATTTCCTTATATGTATTTAAAATGAAAGAAATGAAAGCAAATTAAAGGCTTTATTACTGGAAAAGATTCAACTGTTACATAGGATTCACTCATTTTTCCTCCCTCTTCTCTCAAAGCAATCAAAAGCTTGCTCCAAAGAAGGGAGGCCGAAATACATCCGGCCTCATATATGGACGAAGGCGTCAACATGGTGATATCTCGACTTGAGAATAGAAATCTACTAACTATTAAAATACTCATACACAAATTCCGACCAGCCACTTGAACATTTCCTCTTCTGGAACAGGGATCGTAAAAGTCACCAATCCAGTTGGAACCTCATAGTTGAATTCAGTCTCTATAGCAGCCACAGTGCATTTGAGTGGACGCTGAGAACAGTAAAATCCAAAAAGGCCAGACCCTCTGACCTTCAGCGCAACAGTAGCAGTTGGCGACCTGTCTGTGCTTAAAGGCTCGGATGCAACCTCGCCATCAAAGTGCTCTGGTTTCTTCTCAGACGCCATTTGAACTTCACAATGCTCTACAGCGCCACCGGAGTTGAACATCTTTAGTAAGCCAATTGGAGCAAAGGAAATATTTGCCGAAACATCCTGCATCTCATCATGGAATTAAAATGTTAGTTTCTTCATCCCCTGCATAATAAAGATGTAAAGCGACCACTGACCATGGAGAGACGTTATTTGTGTTAGGAACTCACCGTTACAGGACAAAAGTGGAAGAGTTCATACTCGAGAACTTTTAGCGTCACAGGCATGGAAGCACCTTTTGGTAGCCGAACTAGCTCACCTGATCTGTAGGCATATACTACTATATCTCCTTTCCATCCTGGTCTGGCAATTTGAGCTATGGCATCCACGTCAGTAGCTCGAACGGAACCAGTTAGAGTGCCTGGAGAGGCATCATGAATACGCGTCTTCTTTGCTACCTTGCACCAACCAGCACCCTGGCAGTTGAATACGCCGACCACTCCAGAACATTTATTCACATTCCAAATTTTAAGCAAGCTGCATTATGATAAAACATTAGAGTTAATTTAACCATCAGATTAGCATCATAAAATGAAATCGAAGTTTCTTATATATTTAGATACTCAAGAGATGGCATAGATGGACATAAGTGACAAACCTGATCCCGTCTCTAGCCGGATCAGCAAAAAGACAATCAACTGTGGGTCGGCCTGGCAACTGTGCACGGAGAACTGATCCATCAGGAAGCACCAGCTTTTTCAAAAGCTCGAAGTCGTGGTTACCAGGCTTGTCACTGGATTGCATTAGGAGAATGAGATTCTGATTAGATTAACATTTTGTAACAAAGGTATTAACTATATCAGTTAAAGCAGCAAAGTTGGAATACGTTTAATACCTGACATAAATTGGGCATCCTCCAATAGCTCTAGCAGCAGCATGATAGTCTGCAGCTGGGTGTAAACTCTGTAAATGTTGTTAAACCGTTAAGAATCTTATATTATACTCCGCAGAATTTTGATGCATGTCTAAAAGGAAAACAGATTGAATAAATTTGATAAACTAGTGTCACGAATGCTTACATGGAACATATCCCAGTCAGGTTGCATGAACTCTCCCAAGAAAAGCGAGTTGTAAGCCACAGAAGAAATGTGGATCGTGTGGGACGCAGGATCACGAGGCCAGAAGTCATCAGAAGCTCTAATAATAGCAGTCTGTTTGGCACTGTATATGCCATCAGTATTATGGCACATGCAAGAAATGCATCCATTGTCCGGAAAATTTCTTGCTACAGAGGCTTCAAGTGCCTGGTGGTAGCTTTGGGTAAGAGAGACTCGACCACCATGGCCAGCACCCAGAGTTTCAATGATGTTCTGCACATCAACTTTAACTCCATCGACCCCACATGAAGCCAGGTAAGCATGAAGCTCGTTGTAGAAATTGAAGACCTTCTTCGGGTGCACCAGACCCAAGCCATGAACTGCAAGACTGTCCATAACAATGTCAGGTTGGTTTCCTAATACACCTGGAGATGACACAGGGTATGCCAAGGCAGCATCGTAGTGTTCCATGCCAGGACCAGCAGGATGCACTCCGCCCCAGTAACCCGCTAAAGCATGCCATACATAAACATTCCTGCAGAAAAATCATTAAATAGCATGTCAGTAGGTTCTGTTATTTCTTACTGAAGGCGCCAAAATTATTTATAGAAAATCCATGGAGATGATGGCTTCCACTGAACAATGGTTCTTCAAGATACTTCGCAACTTACTTGACATTATGATGTTGCTTGGCTTCTTCAACAACGTGCTTCAGGCCTGACCCTTGGTCACCGAGTTTTCCTTTCTTCTGGAACTTTTCATTCTCTTTTATTCCTGTTAATCTGTTTGCAAACCTGCAAATTAAAATAGAAACATATTAATAATATGTAAATAATTAAGACTAATAAGTAAAAGTAGAGTAAATTTAGGAAGAACTAGGTTTCTTACTGAGCTCCTTCTTGTACAACACAATTAGGGTCTTCCTTGGCCTCACTACCAATCTGTTGCCAGCCATCATCTATGATCAAGAAACGTGGTGGTGTTCCTCCCTCAGATAAGCTGCCATCATAATTTGGCAGATTAAGTTTGCATGTATTATGAGTACCCTTATTTTCTTTATTGTTTTAAGACCAGAAAATAACAAGAATGACGGGTTTTACCTTGTAAGTCCTTGGTCAACACCTTCAGCAGTAACATCTGTGTAGAAAGCATCCCATGTGCACCAACCAAACCAGTCAAAAATAGATGGCAACTGGAAACAAGCACAGGGAAGGGAAAAACGACGAAGTCAGAATCCTTCATCTTGACCACAACATTAACATAATCAAGCAATTCGAAATAGCATGTCTCAACAAGCGAATTTTACCTTTTTCTTCTCCCGATGGTGAAAAGATTGCATGTGTTTTTCAACAGCTCTGTTTCACATAACGGGGAAGACATATATCAATGAACAATGTAATGAACAAGGAAGTTGGGCAAAAGTTTAATGCCAACAACTTACTTTACAGCCTGAGTGATGACTTCAAAAGGATTTGTTCCAGAATGCATGTAAACAAGATGAAGTCCTTGGTTGGTTTCAACAGCAATATCTCCTGCAATAAATCACAGCACAAAGAAAACAAGCTTGCGTCGGTTTTCAGAAGTCATTCATTTCTAATCATCCCCCAAAATTCGAAAAACTCCATCAGTTCATGCATTTGGAGACAAGGGAGAAATTGATTTCTCCTTAGCTGTGGAGTTAGCAGTGTAACACCTCCACCCCACCATATAGGATTCTTGGTCTCCTTTTGTATGCCAAATGGAAGACTGTCGTAGAGGTGAATATATTGCCTAATGTGAGGCAAGTTAAGCATGTAGCTTGGGGGCTATATTGCTTATTTCAATTCATGTAGCATACACCAAATACTTTTGATGCCATAAGCTACTCACCACTCTCAAGGCAGATCTCAAGCTCATTCTTTTCATTGCCTTGAAGAACAGCGCGGAACTGGCCTTCAAGCAGAGGGAGGAAGACCGTATAAATGGTTGGGGCATCTTCATTCTCGCCTTCCGTAGTGTCTTTGCTCTCGACGAGCATGAACTGGGTCTCCAAAGGAATGTCCTTCCCACATGTTCCCATTCTTTGTGTCATCCACCACAGCTTGAAACGGAATAAACTCATAAAGTGAACACCCCTGTACATGGTGCAGAATTAAATTAGGATATCTGCACTTTAAAAAACAGCAAATTCAGATATCTTCTGAGGGAAGACAAATAAATTGGCTCAGTGCTTACTCTAAGACACCAACGGGAAATACATGCAGGCTTTTGCTATTTGAAGCTGTAGCCCCAATGAATGCACCAGTAAGATGCCCAACACCTGATCCTGGGGTGAGTACAATGTTGTCGGGCACTCCTTTGAGTATGGTCTTCCCACGAACCACAAGGTTGCCATCATTGATCGAGATTTTAGGGGTAACTGTCATACTTGTACGCTCCGCTACAACCTGGCAAGTAACTGAAAACCACAAGCGAAACAGTAAGCATAACTTTAAAACTAAACAGCAACCATACTGAGATCTAAATACGAACCATGATCAGACCGCAACTAACTCAGGTTCTATTCTCCAAATAGCATCAGCTGACATATATATGGATCTAATGACTGATAGGCATCGAATTGAGAAACTCAAGTTCGAATGACATTCAAGCAAATTCTCATCAACTCAGTTCCAGGAAAGTCTTTGTCAAGATTTGCCTCTGGTCTATATTAGTATGCATGCTTCACAGAGAATTTCCACTTGTGAGACCACTGATATCATGAGTTAGGAATCCATCTCCAAATTCTCAAGACTTTGTCAGATCTTATATTAGAATTTCTGGTTACCATCAGAAGACAACAGATGCAAGAGCTCGCCACATGATTGAGTATTTTATTTTATAAATAATTTAATAATTTTATCGATCTTGTAAATAAAAAATATAAAAGTATTTCTGTTCAAAAAAAATATATATAAAATTATTTTACGAGACAAACTACAAAATTGAAGGTAGAGCCCAGAAATATCAACGGACCACAACAGATCTAGATCTGCTTTACATCAAACTTTTGCAATATCTTTAAGAAACATCTTTCTGCTTATTTCCTTTCCCTTATAATTTTCTTCTCAAGAAAACGAAAAAGAAAGAAAAATTACGTCTTTGGTGAAAGCGACAAAAGGGTATCAAAATTTTCAGAGTCTTTCCACGTAATAATCTCGCATGAGTTTGACAGGATAAAACTCAAAAGTGACCAGATACATGAAAGCCGGCATGGTGGCTTCGGTGTCAAAAAGAGTAAATTTGAAGAAAATCCGGGGCATACTAGTCATTTGACCAGATGACTTCAAGACGAGGAAGATTCACTGATCTACTGAAAGGATGGCAGAGTACAAAGTCACAGAAATCCAAGAGCATAATCGTCAGAGAATCAATTTAACCACCAAATTATCAACATTAACACAGTCATATCACTAAGCTAAAATCTCCTCTAAATAAACTTGAGCTTAGACATAAACATGATTGATTACCTCTAGGTTTCAAATTCTTCAGAATGATCTGAAGATCGCTTTGCAGGCAAAACAGAAGCAAGAAAATTATAGGAATAAAGACAGAGACCTGAAAACCCCAAAAATCAATCTTTCTTCAACATATCTTAGGCACATGAACATCTTTGCTTCACATAGCTCCAACACAGCACCAGATTATAAAAAAACAACAGATTCAGCCAAAAAAATCCGTTCAGAAATACCAAAAATTCTCACCTTTTCTGCAACTCCGGAGATGGGCAAGCTCTCAAGGGAAGAACGAAGATAATTTCACCTCACCAGAATCGCATTCCACAAGGGAATGCAAACTTCCTTAGAAGGAGAGACAGAAAATTACGAGCTCAAGATGCTCAACAATGGAGAAGTGGTAGCAGAGTGAGTTCAGTACGAGTTTGCAGGGAAAGAATCTGGGGTTTATATACTGAATTTAGGATTAAAAGTCGAACAGTTTTAGATGATACTTTAATAAAATAGTGACACGTGTAAAATAAGTGCTCGGGTTTTAATTGATCCGGATATATGGATTTATTTTGGAGCTCATTATAATATATATTTTTTGGCGCTGAAAAATAGTCGCAGTCTGAAGGCACTATTGGGAACTTAACAAGTGGGATTTTACGGGGTATGATTTACCGCCGGAAATCTAGAAGTATTACACTATTTTCTAAGAAGACAAATTGAGTAATGCAGTTGAGGTGGCGGTGAGTGTGATCGAATATCTAATAGATCATAGAGAAATTTTAAAGGGATATGAGAAAGATATATTCTTAGGTGATATTTTTATATACAACACTTGTATTAGATGATGAAAAAGTAACTATATAATCATCATCTAATGAGTGTGTGCTACATAAGAATGTCACATAATAATGTCCTTTTTTCATGTCCCTCTAGAATTGCTCTAGATCATATATTATGGCTCCATATAGTCTATGTGGTGTACACATGCACGCCACATGGATCATATAGCGCTATAGTATATGGTCCATATGGCGTTAGAATACAACTCGACGTGGCGGTGTGTGATTGGAGATTGGGCTCTGAACTCAGAGTCTAATATGTTTTCTTAGCTGAACTAAGTATTATAATGTCAGATGATTATATAGTGTGTCATATGACAAGTATTTAACACATCATACAAGTATCTAGCAGTATATTACACGACGCTCTTCCGATCTAATTATTTTCAGGGATTTTATATGGTGACCCTTATTTTAACCAAAATTAGTTGCTCATTGTGTGCTGTCACTTGTCAATAAAACCGCTCTTATTTTAGTTAATTTTATTAGCTTGAGGAAGCCCGGACACCAGCTCGAAAGGACGATTTACGATGGTAACCATTAACACAAAGGGTGAATATTATTACGTACTAAACACTGAAAAATATGCATTATGTTTTGATTTGATGATCGATGTTGTGTACGACAATAACTACACATATTATTGAAGGTATCAAGGGATAACTAAATAAATTTTGTTTGATGCAATTAAATTTGACGTCTTGAGTATGATAGAGCAATCGAGAAAAGAAAATAACATAAAAATTAAAGCTTCGGTTTATTAATTAAGAGACAAAGTATATTGGTAGAAATAATCTAACATCAGACGTCTGATGTTTCAATAGTACCAGATAGTGATGTGACATAATATCAGCTACTGATATAAGCACGTCATCATCCCACAAATTATATCAGTAGATAAAATTATATCACATCACATGTCTTGTACTATAACAATATTAGACATCTAGTATTATATCATTTATAAGTCTATTGGGGCAAGCTTTAAGTGCATTCTCAGTTATGACAACTTCTATCTTTTCCATATGAGGAAGCATGACGGGAGAGCAAATAAAATAAAAAATTAATTAATTAATAAGATAACGAACAAAAGAAACCAAGTAATAAAAATAAATAATAATAAGAGTAGTTATATTCACACAACATTTTTTCCTAACCGTATCATATTCTAATTGCATTACATACCCTTAAGTTTTACCGTGCACTGTATATATGCTCCTAACTGTTTTTGTAAAATTTTTAACCTCAAGTTTGCATTGACTAGCATATATCTTGGATTTTCTTTTTCCTTTTTTTTTTTTTTTGGCAATCAACTTTCATTCATCAGCTTCATAAAACATCATACATCTCTAAAGCATTTGAAATGAAAGCTAGGATATCTTGCATCCATAGTTGTATGACTGCCTGTTGGAAAACAAACTTGACAATCAAATGAGCCACACCATTAGCATTACGCGAAATGTGATGGAAATTCAGCTCCTCAAATTGGTCAGCCAACTCAAGAATCTTAAGAATCAAAGAGCAAAGAGCTTTCAATGGCCCGATCCTCAGGTCTATGAAGCATCGAAACAACGTTGAGAGAGTCGGATTTAATAATCACCTTCATCATTCCTTGTTCCAGTGCCAATTGCACCCCCCTCAACACTGCCATAGCTTCTGCCCCCATCAACCATCATTCCCCCTCCCTTCATTTCTGCTGCAGCAAACACCACTCCACCATCCGACCGCCGAGCCACCACCCCTAGACCAATATGGCTACTCCCTCCAACCGCCGCGTCCACATTTATTTTAACCCAGCCTTCCAGAGGAGACACCCAAACCGGTGAAGAAGCCGGCATTCACACTCCGTAACTCCACAAGGAACTCTTTTTCCTGCTCAAGAATCTGATCAGCGCTTGCCTTCTTCCTCTCAAAGACCTCCATATTCCTCATTCTCCATGTCAGCCATAAGACAACCAAGAAAATATCAAAGTCCTCCTCACTAACCCGGTTCCACACATGAAGGATAATCTCCCCCATATGGGCGCCCCTATCTCCATAATAGCACGAAAAAATGGTGACATCTCCCACATCTGGCTAATAGCATTGCATGTAACCAAAGCATATCCACCCTCCTCCGTCTCCTCGCCACACCCTCCACAACATGGTGACTGAACCATACGGTGGTGAAATAAGGAAGAATTTGTAGGGAGGATATCAAGAAACAAATTCCACACAAAGAATTTCACCTTAATCGGCAGGAGTCGATTCCACAAACATTTCTACCATGACGCCATAATGTCTCCACTCGAGCCAGAGCCAACCCTATATCACGCCATCTACACCCTATCGCCCGACTTAACCGTCTAGGAACCTTGTTTCTCAAAGTGCCACGAGAGTATGTCATCTACCTGTGGGTTCCCCTAGGCATAGCCAAAATAATATCACAGTCCACCAGTAAGAAACATTGCTCAATGAGCTCTACATTCCACTCTCCATCCTCTAGCATGAGATCCGCCACCTGGAGCATATTTCCCTCCCAACTTGAAGAAACTGGCTTGAATGAAAATGGCCTAGGCAGCCATGGGGAAGAAAACACCATCGCCTTCAATCCATTCCTAATCCTCCACCTGACACCTAGCTTGAGAAGATCCCTACCCCATAAAATACTCCTCCACAGGTAGAAGATATATCTTGGACTTGATAAAACTTTCCACAAAAAAAAATTAGTAAAGAAAATGATTTAATATATTAAATTAGTTAAAATATAGGAAATAGTTAAGTGTAGTTATTTATTTTTATTGATCATTTGAAGGTATATTGATAGAAAAATTTGGACAGAAATTTATTATTTGAGATAAGAAGTAATGAGCAATGAACAGTTGCAAAAAATGAATGTGACAAAAATGTTAGTTACTAATGTAAAAATAATCGAATTTGAGGACTATTATTATAATTAATAATGTGGTGCATTTATAAAAAATTTTGGTGCCAATAATAATAATAATAATAGATAAATATTGTCGATAAGCCTATGTAATTTTAATTAAATTAGTTAAAATATAGGAAATAGTTAAGTGTAGTTATTTATTTTTATTGATCATTTGAAGGTATATTGATAGAAAAATTTGGACAGAAATTTATTATTTGAGATAAGAAGTAATGAGCAATGAACAGTTGCAAAAAATGAGTGTGACAAAAATGTTAGTTAATAATGTAAAAATAATCGAATTTGCGGACTATTATTATAATTAATAATGTGGTGCATTTATAAAAAATTTTGGTGCCAATAATAATAATAATAATAATAGATAAATATTGTCGATAAGCCTGTGTAATTTTAGAGTCTTTGTATTTATTTGTAAAAGATGGGAGTATGTTGTGCTTTTCCTTGAAGTGATGTTGACACATAGAAGAGTAAAAATGTTCCATCCCCAAACGTCTGGTGCTGTTATTATGGCATTAAACAGATAATACAGTATATCATCATGCCGCTTGTATGATTTGAAGCTGATATTATGTTACATTTTTATTTTTGAACAAAAATTTTTTTTAACAATAATTTTAAGGAGATATGTTTTTCTGACATGAAAAAAGTGACATGTTTAATTATTAATCATATATTAGATGATTGTGAGCCTTTAAATCTATCATTTGCATATAAACAATCAAATCATGTTTGTCAACTAACCCATGTCATGTAAACACGTCTCTCTAAAATTACTCATTTTTTAGAAAAAGAAATTTCATTTATTTATATTATGTGACATCACTATCTAATGCCATCACGACAAAACATTGGTCCTCAGAAGAGAGAGTGCTACATATAATCTCCACAATTCTATACGGAAACAACATCAAACTAAGGAGACCTTTAAGCTAAAGCTTTGATCGGATAATGTGGCATAATATCAAATATAAATGTGATTTGCGGAGGATGTGGTGATGTGGCATAATATCACTATCTATTGCCGTCATACAAGCAGACTATTGGCACTTGGAACATTAATGCATCTTAGAAAATATTATTACTTCCAAGTCTCATGGTCAGATTTATTGTATTAGATCGGAATATTTCTACTCAAACATAATTATATATTAGGTATGAGTCATTTTTTCACCGTGAGTGATTTCAAAAACAACTACCCAAGTCACTAGCCACCTTACTTGACACAGAAATATATATGTTATTGGATCCAACAACGCCATCAAGATAGCTAGTGACTCTTGGGGATCAAGTCAACAAATTCACAATTTATTGAGTCCTGCTACCAAGAAATTATTATGTCATTTTTATTTTTTATTTTTTTCTAATAGAGGAAATATTGATAAATTTTCGTGAAGTACATTAAACCAAAATACTTAACGTTATCTGGTCGAACTATCATCATCGACAAGAGATTTATTGCACATGAAGTATCTCATCTATAAATAGAAAACAAATTAAAATAGATATTCATGACGCCAATGGATTAGCTAAAAGTGCAAAAAAAGACAACGAGGGTTTGCTAAATTGATTGGAATTATTATTGAATAATATAGGACCAAAAAATCACCCTCTAATTAGTGAGACGTAATTCTTATATTTTTGTACCTTGATTTATAAATGGTTTTTTTTGCCATTAAAGTGGTTAAATAGCTAAATTTGTTTGCAAGTGAAAATAATAGAATGCTAATTTTCGTAAAGAGCTAAAGCATACAAGTATACTCTGATTGATAAAGTAGAAAACGACTTAATTCTGAATTTATTAAGACTAGCTTAAGGACTAGAGTAGTTGTTAATTTAAATAAACTCCAATCTAGTGAACGCTAGTATCATTAATTGTGATTTAGTTAGTTCAATTTCTAGCTCCATAACATAACGAGAAAGCCCACATAGATCGATAAAGGGGAAGGCACCGGCGTAGCTAGGGGGCATAGCAACCCAAAATCCCAAATTGAACTAAAAAATAAAAATTATATTTAAACGGTAATTTAGCCGTGTGTAATATACGACTCACCCTTCTATCTCAGTTCTCTAATAGCGTCCGGCTCCGTCATTTGGGAAAAGATGTGGGTCCCCTGAGCAGCAGGGGCCGTGTATTTGGTTTATAGAAGTTAAGCTCTTACGGAGTTAAAAGTTGTTTTTAGAGTTAGAGCGTAGATTAAAACACCCCCTAACCAAAATGACAAATATTTTGGAGACAAATTGTTTGTGAAATGTCGACTGTCATGTAACTTCGAGTCACCACTTCACTAATTAAAATAATCAAACTTATATATTTAATTTGATATTGAACGGACATGTAGAGTGTCCAATAGTCTCTTAACATATATGCGCCTAGCGGGAGATCATAAAGCCATGTTTTATTAAGCTTGCAAATTTCTATACTTGCACAAATCCAACTTTTGACTAGAAATTGGCTTAATTATGCAAATGGTCCCTGACCTTTTCCTTTGCTTTGCAAATGCCCCTAACTTTTCATTTCTTCACTGAACACCCATAACGTTTGCTGATTCCTTCAGAGATAGCCCTTGCCATATAGTTCCATCCAAATTCCCTATTAAAATAACTCGTTGCTCACAATCTTCTCACGTCCAAGGACATATGTGTCTATTAAGTTAATAAGATACTTTATTATTTATTATTCCTACCAAAATAGAAAAGTCAACCACCTTTTCTAAGAAATGCAGCATTGTTTATATCTAAGACATATAGAGAACTCGTAATACAACAACAGAATTCCAATAAAATTTTCAAACTATTCCAAATAATCTTGTGCTAACCATTCGTTATTTTAACAGGGAGTCTGGATGGAATTGGATGGTAAGGGCCATCTCTAAAGAAATCAGTAAACATTAGGAGTGTACAATGCAGAATTGGAAGGTTGAGGGCCATTTGCAAGGAGAAAGTAAAGGTTATGGGCCATTTGTGTAATTAAGCCAACTAGGAATATTAGAAACGAACCCAAACTTTAAAATGAAGTGTCAACAAGATCAAACACTCATTATCCTTAAAATTTTCTCTCAATCGATGGTTTTTTTTCATTTTTTTTTCTCCACTTTATTTTTGGATTGAAATATTCAAATGGGTTAGGTGAAACCGTGAAAGTAATGAACGGTTCTCTTTCCGCTTCCTTTTGTGAGAGAGAGAGAGAGAGAGAGAGAGAGAGAGAGAGAGAGAGATTTTTAACATTTTGCTTGTCTTTACTCAAAAAGTAATCACGAGGGAGCGGGCCTCCGCGACGACAGGTGCGACAAAAGCTCCCACAGCATATTCGCAGGATTTTACTCATTTTCTTACGTATGTACAAACATTCAAAGCTTGAGATCACCCATTTACAAGCTATAGCACTCATAAAAAATATCCTCTCACTCTATAGATGATGGGATTATTCTATAAGACATATATATAGCGAGAGTTATATGTAACTCAATTATGAATCCACTCAGTGACCATAAATCAAAACTTTCTAGCACCAAACTCGTTCCTTATGATGTTAACAAAAGGTTCCATTTTTAAAAGTAATATAATCAGTGAAAATTAGACTAACTTCCCCCTATTGGTGTGGGTCAATTTTCGGGTCTACATGATCTATATCCATATATCTGCACTGTCGTACTGATACCATAAGAAACTAACAGATGGTGTTACGACATTTCTCCGGGGTGGGCTGGACACAGGGGTAGAGCCAGCCGTCGATATCAGGGTGTGCCGAAAATGTAGATTAATACTAATTTGTACATTAAAATTTTTTTTTGGCAATTATTTATATAGTAAAAAAAATACATTTTTATCAAAATAGGCTGTGCTGGGGCAAGGAGTGGCCACCCCTTGCCTACGCCTCTGGGCTGGAGGGATGAGTCATATTATATATACGACTAAACCCTTTATACAATTGCAATCATATAAGACACTTGCATCGTATGAAACTTTGCATAAGTTCTTTTTTTTTTTTTTTGGATGTAAAATTAGAATTATTCTTTACTAACTTCTCGTGTCCCATAAAGCACATTAAGCTCATCTAAACTCGACTTTTTTGCTACCGGGTTTGTCATATCTTGCTCATCTATACGTGTTTTACGGAACACTAGTTTCCTGTGTACTATGAAAATTTTGCAATAGCACACACTTTATAAAATAATAACAGTTTTAAATAATGCTCTTTCCCCAAAAAAAAAAAGTTTTAAATAATGAAACACGATAGATCAACTTTTATTCTCACACACACAAAAAAATAAAATAAAATAAAAAAATAAAAAGGAAGTAGAAGAAAAGCCTACAGAGAAGAAAATTTTATTAAAAACGTTCCCCAGCTTGAATTCGACTTTCTTATAGCCTCTCTTATAATCAATTTCGGTACTGAGTATACACGTATATATAGTATTAGATTTGTAATAGACACTATGATTAATAGAATTTTAATTAATTATCATATTTTAATTCTTTTTACTTAACTCGTCATGTCACGTGACATTCAGGTTATGGCTAGTTCTTCCATTACAAAATTTTCCAAAAAAGTCAAATTTATATCAACTACACATTCTCTATAAATAATTACTTTTCACATTTTCCTATAATCTATCTCCACTTTTCCACAATACATTCAAACAGCAGTCACTTTAAACCAAATAAGCTAAAAAAACTAGCTCTAGAGATGACTAGGGAGGGAGCTGGTATAGGATGACCGCACTGGGTTTTGAAAGAAATTTTTTTGGGAGAGAAAACTTCAGCCACCAGAAAGTTGAAGTTTTGTATGAGATTCTGCGAAGAAGTTCTGGCGCAGGTCCGGTTATGGAAACCTCACCTACTCCCTTACGGAGCTCAAACTGCCACGTGCCAGCAAAACATTGTTTTGCTGGCACGTAGCAGTTTGAGCTCCGTAAGGGGGAAGGTGGGTTTTCATAGAAAATCACTTCTGGAACTGGGTATTCATTTAGGAAAGAAGAACAAGAAGTAGTGCAGAAGTACCTATTTGCCTTTACTATATATTGGACTAAAGTACCTATTTACCCTTACTATATAGGAGGATTTCATGGGCTTTGAAATAGCATAAAATGTTGAGCCCAAGTAACTGGTGAATACTCTCTCCGTCCCATAAAAATAGGCTCATATCAATCTTACGCGTAGATTAATAAATATAAATTAATGTGGTTAGAAATATAAAATTTACGCTTACTTCCCTAATGCATCCTTATTCAATATTGAATAACTTTTTATTTAGTCAACATAGTCATTAATGCATTATAAATTTATTAATAGTTAGACTAAGAGCATATTTTAAAAAAAAATTAATTGTTCAACCTCGTTTTTATAAATGGACACTATAATTTGAGACAAATAAAAATAGAAATTGAACATATTTTTATGAGAGAGAGAGGGAGTAATAATTATATATTAATCTTGTGTCTTCCTCAATGTTTTCCATTTGATTAGAATGTGCTTAATCATTTGTGAGTGACTTTTTTCTTTCCTCTTTTTTTCTTTATTTTTGGATGAGACGAATTAACATCTATTCTTTGGTTTAGCTTAATTATTTACACTTCATTAAACATTGGGTACAAGATGTGGTTTTATTATTTAACCTTCATGATTTCTATTTAATAAGAAACCATTAATTGGTTTTAATACATATTAATATTAATTCACTGAATCTAACTGCATCGTAATATTTTAACACGAATTGTTTAATTTCAACTATATATTTTATACAAACTAGTTTAGTTCAATTATCCTTTTTCTTTTTTTAATTTAGGTTGAAGCTGTAGCTTTAGTTATCAAAATATGGTGTCTCGAGGTGAGAATTTTGCAAACAAATCATAACGTCAAAATAATGACCGCACTGAAGTAAAAAGCTAGCTCCTTCCCCAGAGATGACTAGCTTCGGTGACACCCACCCCTTCAAAGTAAGTGATCAAAGGACGCCGGTCCGGCTATGGAAACAAGGCCGGGTTCCTTATGGAGCCCGGTCTCCAATCACAAACTGACATCTCACTTGACACACACCACGTGTCAGTATTTCATTGGAAACCGGGCTTCGTAAAGAACTCGGCCATGGTTTCTTAGAAATTTCCTCAAAGGACACCTTCGCCTCGACAGTTTACGTGGACAGGTGTCATGATGATCAAGGGCCAATTGCTCAAGGTCCTTTATCTAGTTGGTGCTTCCTCATGTTTTAAGACAATTAGGCATCGAGAGTGTAATTGCCTAATTGTATTGGGACCAAATTGAAGAGCAAAGACGTGTAATGCAACTTGTCTACAGTGCTCCATTGAATTATTATTGATTTGACATGCCTTCGCGCTAAGTCATCGTTAGATAAATAAATAAAATTTAAATATTTAACGGGTTTCTTTTTTTTTCTTTTTTTTTTTAAGTTGTAAAGAAACATAGTAGTATTAAAAATATTGGCTTATGTGAAGATTATACAACAAGCTCTGATGTAGCTCATACCAGATTTTGACAAACAAAACTTCCCAGAATTTTTCCTTGCTAGAGAAGTAAACATTCCAAATGCAAATGCTAACCCAAGCCAATCCGTTATACACTGCTGGCGCATGGACATGCATCACCTGATGCACTATAAATATTTAACGCAGAATGGAAAACTTATGGCAAAACATAAACTTTAGTGAACAAGAAAGACGCTAATTTTAGAAAGTTTTTAACCCATATGAAAAAAAGTTTATTTATTTTAAGATGAAGCAAATTCACATCACAATCGCATTTTTCCTTTTTAGGATGACCTGCTTAATTATATGTTGTAAATATTTAAACGTTTCTCTTTCTTACTCCCATTATAAATAGTTTATGAGAGTTCCAAATGGCCGCTCATTTTAAATGTCCTTTAGTGAATATACAAGTCTCGGTCTTTCTTTCAGGATGTCTTGTCAATTCAATCTTGCACGGATAGGGGAAAATGCTATTAGTACAAATAAAATTGTACGAATAGACATGTGACGCACATGATAGTAGATTAATAAGATTCTATCATACGTACCGTTTTGTATAACTTTTTGTGTAAATCATTATACTTTAACACAACCCTCCTATAAGACAAGTATTTACTTCAAGTTTGAGCCATAAAATTTTTTATTTACTTTTGTCATAAATTAGAAACATTTTAGGTCAATCTTTTTTTCCCGCCAAATAAAAGCAAAGAATTACGGTCCTCAAGAGAAGAGTCTGATCCTTCGTTACAAATAATAGCTATTCAATAACTTCATTGAATTATTATTATTATTATAATATTTATTATTATTATTCCAAAGTTAATTGATTCCTTGTTAAGCACATGGACAAAAAGTAAGGAAAAGTTTCTCCTGAAGTCACCCTTCTTTCAAGTTATTTTCTGCTACTCACTCAACTTCAATTTATTTTTCTAATGTAGACTTCTAATTTACATACATACATATATTTTAATAAATAAACCTAATAGCTTGTACTATTTGTGTTTTACTTTTGATTTTTTAGAATTAAATTTACCTTTTGTTTTGTATTTTGAGTTTAATAGAAAAAAGTTTTAGGGACTAAGGCTAAGACCCTAGAATCTAAAGACTCCAGGTCCGATTCTCTTATGTAGGGCTTATTTACATTTTATTGTTGTTTCTAATCCCTTATGTCGGGGTTTGTCTTATTGATTTATTTGTGTCTTGCTTCAATAGGATATATATATAAATATATATGTGTATTTGTATTACTACAAAGCAGTATCTACTTGTACTTCTCAAAAAAGGGGGAAAATTTTTAATCTGTGTTTCTTGCGTTAAGCATTTTCATTTTTTTTACTTTAAAAATATTCAAAATAATAAAATGGTTTTTTGATTTTCTTCAGAATACTCCTACAATACTTGGGAAATTTCTTTTGCTTTTAACATGTTACACGACATGTTTACTTGGCCAATTAGGTTTTTAGCTAAGTATGTCATGTCACATCAAAATAAAATTCTTACTAAAATACTCTCATCAATTATTATGCCTCCTTTGTTTAGTAAAATTAGACAGCTAACTCTTGAATGATTGAGCATGATAAATGAAAAAAAATATTAGTGTGAAAATTTTATATGGGCACGGTGCCCATGTGAGCATCTCTCATAAAAATAATGGGGCCTACACGGGGCTAATGTGGGTGCTATGCACATGTGAAAAGAGCTGTGTCATGTGATGATTGGGAATTCCTTCCATTATCAATAAGAGCATTTCCGACGTGGAGACGTGAATTTAACCTATGAGAGGGAAAACAAGAAAAAAGAGAGAATTATTATTTTAAGCAGGTAAAAAGTGGGCAAAAAAAGGGTAAGAAGAAAAACTATGAAAAATGGAAAAGACGAGAGATAGAGAGAATTTTAAAAATAATGATAAAATAGTCGTAAAAATGCGAACTGGGATGTTACTTTTTTGACGAAATGTGCAAAATGATAATTAAAAAGTCAGGTAAAAAAAGTGAAAATGATTAAAAAAAGAAAGAAAAATTGGGACTCTTCCCCCCACTCCCACACCCACCCTTTACACACATACTAACTTGAACACCAATGTACAATGTCCTATTGGGGATTAATGAAACAAGTTAGTGACCAAAACAGAACAGACATATAAGTTGGGTGCCCCGAAGTGAAATATCTCAACATACGACTTTCAACGAAAATTTTTTAACATAAATAAATTGGCAAAATTATTCGGATTAATTAATTAATTAATTAATAATGTAATCACGATTAAGACATCATTAGTTTTCTAAGCACTCTACTCTCTTTGTCAAAAGTTATAATAATTTAACTTTTAAATTTAGTATTTGTGTCTTTGTCAGTGACCCTTTTGCTACGAAATAGATTCCGTCCAAAGACATTTTGAACCACACATTTGATGTCACTTATTTAATCATGAGGAAAATTGGAATCACACTCTTCATATTACGCGTGTCTTAATGAGTAGATTCTTAAACAGTTTCATCAAATATTACAAAGTTATGTACATCATAATCCAACACTTCTTAGGGATTAGGGTCGAGCGGGTCCGGTATTACCAATCCAATCCTAAAAATTTGATCTAGCACCCGATAAACCATACACTATGGCACCCGATGGTACATGTGGCGTGCATGTGAGTCGCAGGTCCGATATTACCAATCCAATCCTAAAAATTTGATCTAGCACCCGATAAACCATACACTATGGCACCCGATAGTACATGTGGCGTGCATGTGAACATGTACGTCATATGTACCATCAGGTGCCATAACATATTGTTCATCGGGTGCCTGAATGGGACTATCCAATCCTATCCAAAACAAAACCGAGTTTTCTATAAATCCTCTCCATTCAAGTTGGTATATTTCAGTGGTTTTTAGGCAGTTCGAACTATTTTGAATAGTTTTGCATTATTTTTCAGAGAACTTCCAATCAAAAACTAATTCGAGTTACATTAGTTTGGTGGTTGATTGCGATTCGCTCGGTAATGTGCCCAACTCAGCATCAAGCTCGATCACGGCGAAAGACAACTTGATTTTATATAGCTAAAGACAACTTGATTTTATGTAGCTTGTTGCAATAGCAAAATTCAATTTGGAAACTACCACATTGATTTAGTAGCAGCTAAGAATTTATCATGCTTGTCAATGTAATTAGTTTTAGAGAATAAAATTGGTGACAAATCTTTTCAACCTTCGGAAATACATTCATGTTTTTGCTAATGCAAGCAGCTCAAATCAGGGGCCAGGGGTGTAGGCAGGGGTGGACACTGTTTGCCTTGACACACCCTATTTTGACAAAAATGTATTTTTTTACCATATAAATAATTGCCAAAAAAAATTTAATATACAAATTATTATTAATTTATATTTTCATCACACCCCGATATTGATAGCTGGCTCCGCCTCTGGCTCGAAGGAGAAATATTGCCCATATATAAATTCTTTATTCGACTTTAACTTTACGGGAATTCAACTAAATGTACTTCTCTTTCATCTATGTCTATCTACAATGTTATTTTGAAGAGAAACACAATGTCTTCATAATAAAGACACCATCTATTTTTCACACGTGACAAACTGATTATAACTGATTTACGACGAACATACAACAGTGCAATCTCCTATCTTATGTGTATATTATCGTTTTTTTTTTTTTGGATATTATAAAGGGGATTGTAAAGATAGGGAATTGAACCATTAACTAAGGTTTAAGAATATAATTAAGATGACATCAGACCACAGAGGCCTTGACTAGACTATATGTGTGTTGTCTTTTAATAAGTTGAAAAGCCCTCTATTTTTCTAATTCACCCATTAGTAAGTATGTGCTAACAAAGCAAGTCTCGACAATAACTCATTTGTGGATTAACCTATCTAGTCAGCATGATTTGCCAATCATGTAATAAACATGGGATGACGCACTCATAGTCAGCATTTGACAAAGGCAAAAATCTTGACCTATAGCTTTTGGACATTTGTCATTTTTTTTCTCCTAATGAGAAGCACATTTTATATACTAGGTTTTTACTTGTATATTACATAGAAAGCTCTTCCGATCTATCAAATTATATCTAACATTAGTACTAAATATTAAATAATATATGATTAGTCATATTGAATTGTAATATTTTGATTATCATGTTGTTAACTAATAGTTATTATGTGCTTAATTGATATAAAATACTATTAAGTGGCCTTAGTATGGGTTAAAAAAACCTCACCAAACTCGATACTTACAGGTACTCGATCCTATTAAGATGAGGAATACTAGACTAAACGGGTAATTAAGTTGGAGATGGATAAAGAAAATCAACCCGACTTAACAATGGGTTGAGGAATTAAGGTTATGATAATTTTTACTCGTATTTGGCTTGTTTAACTATTTTTTGACAAAAATAAAAATATTTACTAAAAATTCTAATTGTTTGAAAAATAAAAAGATGATAAAACTTATCAAAAAATTTTAGTAATTTCAATTTCAATTTTTGTGTTTATAATACTATTCATTAAACAAAAACTGAAAATAAAAATATAAAATTATATTTAAATTGACCAATAAATGGATAATATGAATTACCTGTACTAACCCGTCTTCGACCCTTCCCCGATTTAAGTGGGGATGGAAAAAAATTGATAGGTAAGGTAACTGTTGTAGCATACCTGATCTTGATCTGATCCATTGTCATTATTATACATCAGAAAATTAAACATGTTATTTTTCTCTGTGACTATACTATGAAGGAAAATTTGTAAACTATGAAACATTAATTAAACCATATTTATTATATATAGAAGAAGTAACGTAATAACAACTTGATAAAAAGCATATAAAAAATAATTAAAAACTAATGCATTAGCTAAAAAGGAATACTCCAATATAAATTACGAAATACTTCATAAATAAGATAAATATATTAAAAATTTTTGAATTAAAAAATAATAAAACTTTGAATATAGATTAATCCAGTAAAATATTTAAAAAGATAAGATATATCAATATGGAAATCTTAAATTTGTGGAATTTTTCTACTGGTACATTCTGGGTTACTTGAACTCTTACACAAGGAGACTAAAATTACTTAAATGTCCTTGAATAAATCAGTCAAAAACATTCAGTTCGGCCTTTTGGAAATTTGTAGGGCCCGCCAATTAAACAAACACCAAACCTCCCCACCCCCGTTTTTGATTCACTCCGTTCCCCCATCCATTTTCTGGAAACCCCGACCCTCACCCCCAAAATCACTCGCCGGCAATCCCGACATCTCACCCAATGACCACCGCCAAAATCACTTGCCGGTAGCCAAGAAGAACCCTCTGCGCGTGGGAACAAGCCCACCCACATTTTACCGCTGATCGTTGAACCACAGTCCCTGCCCGAGCAGACAAAAAGAGAGCTCGAGACTACATAGGCGTTAGAGTCTATCCTTTACATAGATCCAAGAAAGGGAAAATTCAACAAGGCAAGGATTTGACAATTAATTACATTGCTTATTGAAATATATTATGCTTGTTAATAAATGATACTGCACCATTTTGTGCAAACCCATTTCTTGCTTTGATACTGTACGTTGATTTAGAGTGTTGATTTAGGTCATTTTAATTGATCAATAATAATGGTAATATGGAAAGTTAGTTCAAATAATCAAGTAAGAAAAGAAAAAACTTCAGTCCAAACAGAAATAAGAAAAGAAAAAACTTCAGTCTATACAGAAAACTTTAGCACCGGTTCAAGAATTCAACCCAATTCAGCGGTGAAATGTGGTTCAAGGCATTGGGCTTGTTCTTGTGCGTAGAGGGTTCTTTTTGGCTACTGGCGAGTGATTTTGGTGGTCGTTGAGTGGGTTGTCGGGATTTCCGGTCAGTGATTTTGGGGGTCGGGGTTTCCAGAAAAAGGGGGGACGAAGTGAATCAGAAACGGGGATGGGGGGTTTGGTATTTGTTTAATTGGTGGGCTCTACAAATTTCCAAAAGGCGGAAATGGAATTTTTTTTAACTGATTCATTCAAGGACATTTAAGTAATTTTAGCCGCCTTGTGTAAGATTTCAAGTAACCCAAAATGTACTAGTAGAAAAATTCAAATTTGTGAGATCCTAGTCATCAATTAGCAAAGATAATAAATCAGAAAGGATTTGTAAAACTTTTGAAAACGATTCTTAAAGATAAGAATAAGTAAGGATTATAATTCCTAATTAATTAAAAAAAATAGGGAAATATTAATCTACAATTTATTGCAGTTTACCTAGCATATAAGAAAAAGTCTAAAATGACCTCACTAAAGACAGTTTTGACGGAAAAAATGTGGTAAGAAGTACAACAGACTTCATTCTTTATATATATATATATATATATTTGTTGTTTTATGGTGGCTATGGATATAGAGTGTGTGGGTTTATGTTGGGCGATGGAATAGGAAAAGAAGAAAGGGAAAATAGGTAAAGAGGGGTTAAATTTAGCTCTTCTATTTATCCAATTTTTCACTCCACATCTCTTAAAAATTGGGTTTATACACTTTATCAGTTTTTTAATTGTGGGAAAAAAAATCTAAAATTGAGTTTTTCCCCCATATTAAATGTGCTCTAACAGTCAATTTCTTAGGATTAAATTAAACTACTTTATCAAAATAGATGTATTTGATCGAGTACCACACATCTGTACCATTGCGTCACAAGAAAGATTGTGTGATATAATGCCAACTGATGATGTGATTTACTGGGTGTAGTCAGCATTTGATTTGTACAACTATGGGCTTCTTAGTAAGAAGACAGGGGCGTAGTCCAGAATCAATGGTGAAAATGAATGGATTTCATCCATTGAGACCTTTTATGTGAATTTTTAAAAGGTTAGGAACTCTTAGTGGAAAAAAAAAGGTTATGAATGAAATTGCTACATTTTCTAAAGGTTAGAGACCTTTTATGAAATTTATCCTATGTAAATTACAAAGAGTTTTCGATTCATTTCATACTAGTTATTTCACACGTACGTTGCAGGAGATGATAATATCAGATAATATTAGCAATTTGAGATAATTAAACACGATTGTATATGTAAATAAGATTTAAATTATAATATTTGATTGTTTATGTCAGTGTAAAGAAAAATAATATAGGTGTCACCCGTAATATGATATCTTTTATTAATGAAGATAAAAAATGATCTACACAAAAAAACCTAAGAAAAACATTGAAAAAAATTTTTAGAGTTTGTATTATGCTGTCATTGTATAATGCACCGAAAAATATGTTATATCCAATAAATATAGTTAAAATAAATGATGAATGATAATACATATATAACAATATTTATAGTAGAATTTGTTGTTTGATCATCTTTAACACAGATCATAATTTTCAAACTCAAAATATCTATATACTAGGAGTAAACAGCAACTTTTTTGACAAAATGCACATGTGATCTATTGTCCATTTTTTTTTAAATTTTGTAACATGTATTAATGATATCTAATTTTTTTCTTAATATACACCTTCTACATACTAAATATTTTAATATGTTAACATAATTTAATTAGAGTTTAAAGAACTGAAATGTCATGACCAATTCCATTGGAAAAATCAAGAATTGACGAATACTGTAGCCAATCTGAAAAACAATCTGACGGTGTAAGATAAAGACGGATATAGTTCACCGGTTCACAATAAACATTTTTCAATAATGATCTATTAAGATTTTAAACTTTTTAGAAACTCAATGCTCATAAATTAAGGCCCTATTATGCATAATCGTTCTCCAAGTAGTTTAATATAAGTATACATCCTCAATTCTTTTCACGAAATAAACAATGTGAGATTCTCTTTCTATGTCAAAAGTTACATTTTCAATAGCCCTTAAATTATACTATTTGATCCTTTATGTGTGTGTAAAAAAACAATATAGGTGTTACCCACAATACGATATCTTTAATTAATGAAGATAAAAAATTATCTACACAAAAAAATCTAGTTCGATGACCGGTATGGTTACCTAAACATTTAAAAATACTGTAACTAATTCGGAAAACAATCCGACTATGTGAGATATAAACGGATACGTTTCACCGGTTCACATTGAACCTTTTTTCAATAATGATCGGTTAAAATTTTGAACTTTTTGAAAGTTAAAGACCCATGGGTTAAGGCCATATTATAAATACCATTTTCTAGATAGCTTAATATCTAGGCATACATCCTCAATTCCTTGTACTAAATAACCAATGTGGGATTCTCTTTCTAATGCCAAAGTCACAGTCTTAATAGCTCTTAAAAAAGGAATAAGATTTCATCATTTTTCTTAAACGGTAAAGGGAAAAAAAATCATAAAATCGAATGTTTTTTTTCCACATTATTTTAGATAAAAGTTAATTTATTTCAATTATTTAATTAAAACCGGTCTGATGACATTGGACCATTAGCTTTACCAGTTAGATAGCTTTTCCAATTTTCTAAACATTTGCGAATACTAGAATCAATCTAGAAAATAATTAAATGGTGTGAGATAGAACGGTTCACCTGTTCACAATAAACTTTTTTCAATAATGATGCATTAAAATTTTAAACTTTTTAGAAATTCAAGGCCCATAAGCTAAGGCCTTATTATGCATAACTCTTCTCTAAGTAGCTTAATATAAACATACATCCTCAACTCTTTTCATTAAATAACCAATGTGGGATTTCCTTTCTATGCCTGAAGTCACATTTTCAATAGTCTTAAACTATAATATTTGATCGTCTATGTGTGTGTAAAGAAAAAAATATAGATTCTACCTATAATAATACGATACATTTCACTAATAAATACAGAAAATGGTCTTTAAAAAAACTAAGGAAAATATTGAAGAAAATTTACGAATACTGAAACAAATCCGAAAAATAATCTGAGGGTGTGATATAAAGACGGATACGGTTCACCGGTTAATAATTTTTTTTTAATAATGATCTATTAAAGTTTTGAAACTTTTTGGAAACTCAACGCCCATAAACGAAGGCCCTATTATGCATAATTATTCTCCAAGTAGTTTAATATAAGCATACATCCTCAAATATTTGATCTATGTGTGTTAAGAAAAAGAATAAATGTGTTACCCATAATACGATATCTTTCATTAATGAAGATAAAAAATAGTCTAAAAGATAGTCTAAGAAAAACATTGAAGAAAATTTACAGGTTCACAATATATTTTTTCCAATAATGATCCATTAAAATTTTGAACTTTTTGGAAGTATAGGGCCTATAAGCTAAGGCCCTATTATGTATAACCCTTCTCCAAGTAACTTAATATAGGCATGCATCCCTAATTCTTTTAACTAAATAACTAATGTAGGATTCCCTTTCTTTCCTCAAAGTCATAGTTTTAATGGTTTAAAGAAGGAATAAAATTTCAACTTTTTTTTGAACGGTAAAGATTTTAGGTAAAAATTAATTTTTTTCACTTATTTAACTGAAATCAGTCCGAAAACCTTGAACCCTTAGCTTTTTTAGTTTGATGACTGGTTTAATTTTCTAAACATTTGCGAATACTGGAATCAATTTGGAATACAGTATGACAGTGTAAGATAAAGACAAGACGGATATGGTTCACTGATTCACAATAAAAATTTTTTTCAATAATAATCCATTAAAATTTTAAACTTTTTGGAAGCTTAAGGTCCTATATCATTATAACCCTTGTCATGTAGCTTAATATAGGGGGTACATCCCCAATTATTTTCACTAAATAACTAATGTGGGATTCACTCTATGGCCAAAGTCATATTTTCAATTGCTTTTAAAAATGAATGAACAAAATTTCAACCTATTTTTTAAACGGCAAATACCAAAAAATTATAAAATCGGATGTTCTTTTTTCAGATTATTTTATGTAAAAATTAATTTATTTCAATTATTATTTAATTAAAACCTCTCCGACTACCTTGAACTATTAGCTCTTCCAATTAAATGAAGGGTGTAGCCACCAGGTCGCAAATTTCAACAAAGGTCAAAGGTCAATCAAGGTCAACGGTCGTAGGGTCTTGGAAACAGACCCCCAAGATCCTCGCTCAACTCAACGACCTAGCAACCAAACGACCAAAAGACGTGGAAATCTGTTTCAGCAACATTAGGAACAAATATCCCTTGTAGCATTACCGGGGTTCAGGACGTCTGGTTAATACGCCAAAGAGCTCGTAGCTACTCAATCTAACTCCACGACCTAGCAAACTTGCCACTTAGATAGCAGCTTGGGAATCCACGTGGGAAATCTTATCACTTACGACTGATGGGACTCCAATATTAAATGTGAAACGGTGGTTACTCATCTCATGCATGGCTTTGGTAGCCATTAGTCAAAAGTGGTCAATCTCAGCCGATTTGACCCTTGCGACATTTTTTTGGGTCCAGTATTAAATGTATTCAATCATTATTCCCATGCAAATGGCAAGTTTACACTATAAATATAACAAATGAAGCTGAGAAAAGGGGAGACTCCCAAAAAATCTCATTCTTCTTGTCTTTGGCACATTTACTATCTTCCATTTATTGCAAACATTCTTGCCTTTACACATTAACTATATAAATTGATTCAAATACAAATTTTCCGCAAATACAAATCTTGTTTGTTGAGTTGAATGCTGAATTTGTCATCAACAAATTGGCGTCGTCTGCGAGCAACTCGACAAAAAGATGTGTAAAAAACTCCCGTCGAAAAGAAATGAGTGGAAGATGCTTCGGAAGCCAAAGAACAAGGAGCAGTGATGTCGGATTGCCTCCCGGGTTTTGAAGAAACCAAGGCGCAGCTGGTGCTAGTCTCTCACAGCCACCGCCGGCCACGGAAATTGAAACCCTCCGGCGACAAGTGGAAGCCCTCGCCGAAGAAGTGCGGCGGCTGCAATAACGTAACCCCAACGTCCCAACAACACCGGGCAGGTTCCTCCCATGATAACTCTCCGTGGCGTGCAGAAAATGTGGAAAGGTCTCCAACAAGAGTGAATCCTGTAAGGGAACCTGCTAGAAGAAGGTTGAGTTTCACCCCCAATGCGAAATTCCAGTCAGCCGGCTCCTCACGGCAGGGCTATACCGGTTCCCTCTAGAAACACTGCCGAAAGCAGTGTGTTGACAAGGCTAGGGCCCTATCCACAGTGAGGTCCTAAACGTCCCAGGTCGTCTGAACCCCAGCAACTGGGAGGACGTAGGCAGAGGAGGAGAAGTCCAATGCCAACTCACCACTACAGTCATCATCAAGCTCTTCTCCAAGGATGTCTCGGAGCCAGCAACCAGTCCCTCAGCAGGTCCATGAGCTGGATGAGCTGAGAAAATGACTAAACGACCTTGAGCAAAGACAAGTAAGAGCAAAGGGAGCTGATGACCTGTGGGGAAGGCCATATCCTTTCGACCTCTCAATTCGAGAGGCCGTTATGCCATCCAAAATGAAACTCCCCCTGATAGGGACTTACTGCGGCGAGTCGGACCCAGTCACTTACCTCCACCTATACATATCTTGGATGGAGTTCCAGAATGCAACAGGAGCCATCATGTGTAACGCTTTCGCGCTTACTTTGAAAGGGAACGCACAAACATGGTATGGCAACTTGGCCTCAGGATCCATGCATAGTTGGGAGCAGCTCTCTTCTGAGTTCGCATCCCAATTCATGGGGTCGAAGGCCAGGACAAGCCCCAAGGAAATATTAGGAACTGTCAAGCAGGGAAAGACTGAACCACTTAAGAGCTACCTAGACCGTTTCAACAAGCAGGTCATGACTATGGAAAATGTGGCAGATGAATCACATTTGATAGCTGTCAAGTCGGGCCTTTAGAAGGATACCTATTTTTGGTGGGCCATGCATGAAGACCTTCTAAGCACTTATAGGGAACTTCTGAGAAGAACCGAGAAATACATCAGCGCGGAGGAGGCCATTAAAGGGAGTTTGAGGTCTGAAAAGCCTCCGAATGATGATAAAAAGGATCAAAAGATCAAAAAGGACTTGCAACAAAGTGAGAAGCCACCCAGCTCGGCTAAACCCTTTACCAAGCTCAACGCTTATGTTGAACAATCTTCAACATCCTACAGAACGATCCAATCCTGCCTAAGGCAAGGCCTATAAAGAAACCATTAAAGGATGCTGACCAGTCCAAGTACTACAATTACCATAAGAGTGTGGGTCACGACACGGACGAATGCAGGCATATCAAACGAGGCAAATCACTGAAAAGCTAATCTAACAAGGATACTTGAGTGAATACGTGGCAAATCACCGAGGACAGGACCGGCAAGCTTGTTCCCAGTGGACCTCAACGCCAAAGTCCCATGGAACTGACCTCCAGCCGAAATCCGCGTACTCGTCAGTGGAAACCACGGCATGAAGGGCTCTAAAAGACAGAGGCAAGGTCTCGTGAGAGAAGCCCAAAATTGCTACCACCTGCTCACGGCACAACCCTCTATCTCTCGAACCAGCTTGTTCTCCTTCTGTAATGAGGATGCCCACGGCATGTTACACCCTCACGCGGACGCCTTGGTCATCACCATGTCTGTTTCAGGTGTTAATATCTACAAGACCTTGGTGGACAACGACAACACCGTAAATATCATCTACTGGCGAACTTTCCAGCAGATGAAAATAGACCTGAAGAGCCTAAGGCCTTACGGGACTAGACTCCAAGGTTTCACCGAGGATTACATGAAAGTAAAGGATCAGATCACACTCCTAGTAGAACTAGGAGACGAGTCTTGAAAAAGAAGGATAATGGCGGATTTCATCGTTGTGGACATGCCTTCAAACCATAACGCCATTTTGGGGCGCCCAATCTTGTACAAGCACAGGACCACAACTTCAATCTACCACTACGTTATGAAATTCCCTACCTACGATGGGACGGCCATTGTGTGAATCGACCAACAGGCGGCGCGAGAGTGCAACGTGGACTATGCTGAGGGCACAACTACCTAGCCAGAAGTTCATATACTTAGTCCAAAAATGGAAGAAGTAAAGTCGATAACCCACCGGAGCTCCTCTGGCTAGTTCAACAAGCTTGGTCTTTACTCTTCTGAGCGTACTAAAAAGGGCTCAAACAACGAGAGTTGCAGAAAACCAACCCTCCAGATCAGCGACCTCACCGATGTGCGAGAGGAAGCAATAACATTAAGGACCAACTATAGGAAGAGCCGGCGAAACCCTTACCCATTCCTCAAAATGGGAGTATTCCTCCCCGGTATGGCGGTCAAAAGCACGGTGATAAGTAAGCGCGGGAGACGCAAAGTTGACACACCCGTGAAAGGTAGAACACCTTGGAAAGAAAAAATGAGGAACATCAGGTACCAACTCTGAATTTTATATAGATCTTCCAATCTTTTGTAAAATGCCATGACATTAACATGCCTGTGCAAGCTGCAAAATTTCAGAGCCGTGATTTTGTGACTTAACAGTTGATATCCCAAAATGACAAATGTTTATTTTCCCTATGAGATACCCCTCTCAGTATGAAGATAACGCAAATATAGATCAATAGTCGAGTAAAAGAGTTCGCAACCAAGGTTGGAACAAGCTTCTAACTGGCGACCTAACACTCGAGTAAAAGGTTTCGCGACTAATGTTGGAACGAGCTTCAAAGTAGCGACCTAACCCTTGATTATTTATGCCAACGTATACGTAACCCAAGACTAGAACAAGCTTCTTGTCGAGGTGTCCTAACACTTGGCCTAGAATTCGTTTGGGGTTTTGTACAAACAGGCATAAGCAAGGAAGAGCTCTTTGTTAAACGAGAATGACTGATGGTAAAATTCTTTAACAAAACGAGCTAACAGTTGAAAAAATTCTTTGCTTTATGTAAGAGTACAGATAACAAAAGAGCTGGGTTATAATAAACTTTTAAGTGCGGCTCTCAGAGGTCGGAACCACATTCCTTCTAGCTGAAACAGTGGCCTCGACTTCCGCGGTAGGAGCAGGAGTCTCCATACCCTCTCAGGCAAGAGTAGGAGCTTCTAACTGAGTGATGATCTCGACCTCATCTTCCTCGTCGGAGCTCACATAGCCGCAATCCTCCTTTAGCTTGGCAACTTGCTCTCTGAGGAAGGCAAAGTCATACTTAAGGCGCTTCCTTGCGACCTCTCCAAGGATCTCCTTAGCCGTCTCATAGTAGAGGCCAACATTAGCGCTCTTATATTCCGCCCGCAGATGCCTTGTATCTCTCAACTGCCTCATTATAACCAACGAGTTCACTGGCGACAGCCCTACTCCCAGCCTCTCTCAGGGCAAGCTAGTAGCTCGATTTCTCCACTCCAATTGAGTCCTCAGGTCCTCATACTTTTTTTCCAGGCCTCTAGCTCGATCCACAGGTCAACTAATTCTCCTGTGGGAACATGAAGTTCCTACTCTTTTTCCCTAAGAACCAATTCCATCTCATCCTTGGCCTTGATGGCCTCAGTAGCCTAATTGAAGAGCTTTTCCTTCTCCCTAACGAAGTGCTCTACGCGGGCCATAGCATACTCGTCTAAAATAGCCGACTGAGCTCGCATCACGGCGCTAGTCTGTAGGAGCTCCCCCATCGCCTTGTTGGCAGCAAAGCCTTCCCACTTCTTGGACAAGCCCCGCCCCACGCTGTTCATGGCGTCTATGACGATCTTCGGCATTCTCGGGGCGCTAGTAGAGAGAGGCTTCCTGGCCAAATTGAATTTGAGCAGTGATTGCGGCTTTTTGCACGAAATTTATCCAATTCGGCTAGGCGAGTTGGATCCACTGGAAAAAAAGGTCCTCACACAGTAGATCGAGGGGCCCCTTCCTAGGTCGCTCATCACTAACCAAAAAAAGCATAGGAGTTGCCGGGGAGGGTCAGCCGAAGGCTCCTGGATGGCCAACTGCCATTTTCCCGGTTGCTCAGAGACGACCGTATCATCAAACTATTATAGGCTGTTTTCCAGCAGCCCTTTCCTGCCTCAACTTCTTCTTCTCCTTCTATCTCCTCAGAGCCTAGGCAAGTTGTGCGACAGTCCTCATCCCCTCGGCTTGGTCTTGAGCAGCTTTCCTTTTCTCCCACACTGCTCTCTTCTTCTCAGTTTCAAAAACAGACTGCCTTTGGCCCTTGCAAAGATGTTTTTCCCTGGAAAAAGGCACCAAGTGTCAGGTCGCTAAAATCTTCGAAAACGAGTTGTCAAGCAAGCAATAATAGGCATGTTAGGGGAGCAGTCACTTACAGTTGTTAGGGTGTTGACCAAAAAATCCTTTTCCATCAATTCCGCGATGTCACGATGATGTTCGAGAATCTGGGCAACGATCTCTGCTTGCTCCTTAAACGGCCGGGTTAACGGTTGACCTCGTTCAACACCTAATAAGAAAAGAAAACGCAGTTAAACGTCAGTTCGTCAAGACGTGGGAGAAGTGGAAGTGTGCTTACTGGGTTCTATGTAGCTCGTGGGGACGTCTGTGTCCTTCTTGCCTAGACTCAACGGGCTCCTCCACTCGCCACCCACCCAGAACCAACTCTCTTTTTAATTAGGCCCTGATTTGGACACCACTCTCACTACGTTTCCCCAAAGGCTGAAGGTCCCAGTCTTGGGTAGCGTGGCTACATGAAACCATCCCTTTCCGGATGGCGAAGTCCTCAGCATGTAATACAAGTTAAAGTCCCCAGGGCTCAAATATCCCCATCTTTGTGCTGCCAGAGAGCGAGGACCCCAATTATGGTCCTTCAACTCGCAGAAGTGATTTGGGATGGGGTAATTCCCCAAAACCTTAACAGCCTGGTAACAGGTCGTGGAAGCGGAATGCGGAAACCAGCTTCAAACATCCTCGTGTTCGCTGCAACACACCCCCTCAGGGGGCAATGAGCCCGCTCCCCTTCATAAGGGACCCAGAGTGCTACGCAGTCTAGAACATGATAGTTTTGCCGTAACGTATTCAAGTCACTCTCCTTTACCTTTGAAGGAATATGTTTACGTACCCATAGTCGGTCTTTATCACAAATCACCACCACCGGAGGCCTCCCGCTGGAACTAACTTCCTCCTCATCACCCTCTACTTTACTCTCATCATCAGTCCATTTGAATTGGACCTCTAGCACCGGCTCTGACACCGGACCCGCCGCCTCCTCATCTGTGGATCTTTCTACATTCACCACAACTCCTTCTTCTACGCCTCTCTCCGGAAGAAAGCTCTCTCTACCCTCTATTTCACAATATCCCCACAGATTTCGGAAGCTAACCAGGGATTCCAACCAAAAAATTCCCCAAAAATAGAAAGAAGAATAGTTACCTTTAAACTAAGGGTATCGCGAAGCCTTGGAAAACGACGGTGAAGACTCGGGCGTAAAAAAAGAAGCCTGAAAAAAATGGCGGCCAAAATCCCTTCAAAGTTGATTACAGAATAAACAGAAGCGAAGGGGAAAGAAAATAAGGAGAGAATAAATAGGCTAGGGGAAGGTAAAATGATGGCTGCCACGTGTGACATCGGGAAACGAAGAGGCATCAGTCGGATTTACTATCACTGCCTTTAAATCCCTAGAACACGTCATTCTATCAGATGATTGACACGTTACAGAGTGTGCCATACCAATCGTTTCGAAATTCAAAGAGCCCAACTTCAGGCGGTAAAGATATCTCTGAAGAAAACTGTTAGCATAACTTCAAGACCGCTAACCTTGAGGTTCAGGAACAGCGACTTTGAGGAGGCATTTTGTAGCCACCAGGTCGCAAATGTCAATGGAGGTCAAAGGTCAACCAAGATGAACGGTCGTATGGTCTTGGAAACAGACCCTCAAGAGCCTCGCCCAACTCAACGACCTAGCAACCAAACGACCAAAAGACCTGGAAATCCGTTTTAGTGACCTTAGGAACGAATCTCCCTTCTAGCATTGCCGGGGTTCAAGACATTTGGCCACTACGCCAACGAGCTTGTAGCTCCTCAATCTAACTCTGCGACCTAGCAAACTTGCCACTAAGATAGCAGCTTGGGAACCCACGTGGGAAATCTTATCATTTATGACTGATGGGACTCCAACCTTAAATGCGAAGCGGTGGTTACCTATCTCATGTATGGATTAGGCAGCCATTAGTCAAAAGTGATGGTTTAATCTCAGCCGATTTGACTATTGCGTTGTTTTTGTGGGTCCAGCATTAAATGCATGCAATCATTGTTCCCATGCAAATAGTAAGTTTACACTATAAATGAAACAAATGAAGTTGAGAAAATGGAAGACACCCAAAAAATCTCAGTCTTATTATCTTTTGCACTTTTAATATCTTCCAT
Organism: Nyctanthes arbor-tristis; assembly: GCA_963692815.1. Classification (NCBI taxonomy): domain Eukaryota; kingdom Viridiplantae; phylum Streptophyta; class Magnoliopsida; order Lamiales; family Oleaceae; genus Nyctanthes; species Nyctanthes arbor-tristis. The sequence goes on from CAVNYN010286706.1 coordinate 63,318, forward strand.
TTATTGCAAACATTCATTGTCTTTACACATTAACTCATAAATCGATTCAAATCCAAATTTCTCGTGAATACAAATTTTGTTTGTTGAGTCGATAGCTGAATTTGGCATCAACAACGAGTCTGGTTTTTTGAGCATTTGTGAATAGTGGTTTTTTGAGCATTTGTGAATACTGGTTCACAATAAACTTTTTTCAATCATGATTTATTAAAATTTTAAATTTTTTGAAAACTTAAGGCATAAAGCTAAGGCCCTATTATGCATAATCTTCTCGAAGTAACTTAATAATTGGTATACATCCTCAATTCTTTCACTAAATAACCAATCCGGGATTCCATTTTTATGCCCAAAGTCATATTTTTGATGGCTCTTAAAAAAGGTAAAATTTTAACATTATTTTAGATGAAAATTAATTTTTTTCAATTATTCAATTAAAATTGGTCTGATGACCTTAAATTATTAGCTTTTCCGATTCAATGACAGGTCCGATTTTCTAAATGTTGGTGAATATTGGAACCAATCCGAAAGCAATCCGACAGTGTGAGATAAATTGAAATAAAAAATTAAGAAAATCGATAAAAAAAATAAAACTATTCAAGATAAAGAGTGAAAAGTTTAAATGTAGAGTGATATAAATTTAAGAAAGTTCTTAGATAAAATAAGTTCTATTAGAAGAAGGAAGGAAAATATGAATAAAGAAAGAGAGATATATCTGGATAAAATGAAATCTGATTTGGTGATTGGAATTAAAAATTAAAAAAATATAGTGATAATAACAAACTAAATCAAGCACATCTATAAATAATATAAAAAATGAAATGACAAAAAAAAAAGGGAAATGAAAGATAAAAAAAGAATCTATAAATTGATAATAAATTAAAAAATTAAATAAATTAAAAATGTAAAATGAAAATGAACGGCCAAGATTAGGAGATGAAATCAATGACCAAGATGAAATATCCGGATTTAGCGAGTGAAATGAGTGGAAAAACATAAAATGAAAACTATCATCTCTTAATGTATATAATAATAATAATAATATAAAAAAATGGGATGAGAAAAAAAAGGGAAATGAAAGATAAAAAATGGAATCTATAAATTGGTAATAAATTAAAAAGGTAAATAAAATTAAAAAGTAAAATGAAAATAAATGGCCAATATTATAAGATGAAATCAATGACTAATATGAAATATCTGGATTTAGCAAGTGAAATGGGCAGGAAAACATAAAATGGAAACTATCATTTCTTAATCATATAATCATATAATAATATATAATACAAGAGTTTTCAATTAGATTTGGATTCTCAATTGCAATTTTTCCGCCCATAATTTTACTGACATCATCATGATATTGCAGAATAATCTGGGCCGGGTTATCTTGATGTTGCACAATGATTTGGGCCAGATTACTACCTCTACTGATGGTACCTCAATTGGTTTTATTTTTTTATTTTATTTATTTAATTTACGAAAGCATAATAATTCCTTTAATAATGAATAAGTGAAACAAATGCTTCATCAATTGTTTTAAAGGCGAGCCGCAAAATATTACTAGAATAATCATGAAATTCTTCTTTGCCCTTAAATACACACATTTCCTAAGAATTACTATGCTTTCATATACTTTTCCCTTATCCCTTTAATCTTCAATCTTCCCATAATTTTCAAAATTCATTCCATAATTCCTCCCATTCTAAAATCACAAAATTTCGTAATTTTCAAATTTTTCTTTCTTAGAGTCCTTGAATCTATGGAAACCAAACTCCAAAAAAATGTCACTTTTCTATTATTACTATTTATATTATTATTATTATTTACTAGAATTCTCACATGTGCGTTGCACGAAGACTCTAAAATTAATAATAATAAAATTCATTGTAACTTATACAAAAATTTAATAAATTACTAATACAGCTAATTGAATCATATATTAAACTTTTCTTATTTGGATATTCATCATGAGTTTTAAATAATTTATATTAGTCTATTAGTTTTTTATATTCCTTTTTTTTAATTTTAGTTTGCTCATTTTTATTTTTTTTTTGCATTTATATATAATTACAAGTTTTTATAATTTTTTATTATCAGCTACCGATGTAAATGCCCGATACGTATTATTAGACTGTTAACTAATAATATGAAATAAATTAGATGATTTAAAAGTGAAATATAGTAAATCATTAATCAAGCACATAAGTGGGTAACTATTAATGTATTATTAATAAAATATTAATTTAATGGGTCAAATATTAAATCAAAACTGTATATTTATTCTTTTTGTTATGCAAATCCGATATCATGTCTTTGTCCAATATTTTATTATTCATTGTTATTGAACTTTTTGAAAAATCAGTCTTCCCGTACCACGTATGAGTGAGAGGCTAAACTTATAGTTGTAATAGTTGATGTAATATGATTATTTATAGGGATGGTAATGATGTGGGTTTGCCATACTCTAGACCCATCCCACGAGTCTTGAAGTCATCCCAAACCCGTCTCAAACATACAAATTCATAAGGAGGATCAAGACAGGTCAGATGATGGGGCGGGATGTGATGCTACCATGACCCATGAAAAGACTCATGAATATTTTCGTCTTTCAATTAATGTTATGTGCAACGCATTATTAATTGATGAACGTAAAATAAAATAAAACTTTTATTTAGAATTTTAAAGTTACCAACATTAACTAATATAATAACATGATTCTTTCAATTCGATAGAAAAATCATTTCAAAAAAATAATATAATAAAAAATTAAAAATAAATTGCCACTGATTTATGGGGCGATTGGTCAAATTGACATCTCTAATAATTTCTATGCATTTTTAAAATTAAATTTATTAAAAATAAAAAAATGCTTGGTGGGTCACTGGTCTGTGGGGTGGGTCCAACCTGACGTGCACCCGCCATGGACCCACGGTGAGTAGACAATATTACTCCATACCCGTCTTTTTGCCCCAATTAGGCGTGGCAGGTCAATCTTATTCGGGGCAAGTCTCTACGGGTTTAATGGGTTAATGAGTGAAATTGTCATCTCTAATTATTTAACTGCTAATTATTACAACTTTATATAGGTTGGACGTGTGAACTTGCACAAGGTGTTTGGAAGAGGCCAAAAGTTTGAACTTAAGCATTTTACTACAAATATCTCATGGTGAAATTTAATTTTCATATTAATTCATAATTTTATATAATGCAACTGGTATATTATACTTTATTTATGACATGATATCGACACTCACACTTCAATTTTGATATAAATGTACACTATAACTCTACCTGTGTAATACACGGGTGAAAAAAATCTAATGTGTATATAATAATATAATAATATAGATTTTAATATATTTAGGAATTTTTATTTTATTTATTTATTTTTTTTAGAGAGAATTTTATTTATTTTTTTAAAACAAAAGGGAGAGGCATATTTAGTTTCAACTTGGAACGTCCCGTTTGAAACGCGAGCATATAGTCCGTGCAGCACTTATTTGAATTGAACAATAGAAATTGAAGTTAAAATTCAATAAGTTTCAAATAAATTAAAAGAAAAGAAAAAAACACATACATTAAAGTTTTTCCACTAGTTGTTCAAATTCTGGTATATTAGTTATATACTCAAATTAAGGAAGGAGGTTTTAAATTTGAACTACATATACTCCTCTAATCTCTGTCTCTCCCCTCGTGTGTGTTCCCTCCCCCAACAAAAAAAAAATCTGTCCAAGTTGTAACATGATTAAGGTTTGCACGTTATTGAATTCAAGACATACTCTATTGTTTCCACTAACATTATTGTGCATTTGATTGTGAATTATTTTTATGAAGAATGTCATTTTTCACCCGCACTCACCCCAATCCTAATTTTCCTCATTTCCCCTATATCCCCTTTTAATTAGGGGAAAAAATTGGAGATTTTCCTTGAAATCTAGGACAATAAATCCATAGAAAGTAAATTCTATTGTTTTTCAACCTCCAATTAGAGTAAAACTAGACGAAAAATGTTCCTTTAGCAAAAATATTTTAAACTAACTTGACCAAATTGATGCTAAAAATGAATTCAAAAACGTTGTCAAAGCATAAAAACACAGTTATAAGTTCACGTCTATAGCCTACAGCAGCTTTTACATTACAAGTTTACAATGAGCCTAAACTTGAAACTTATATTAACACGGTAACACCTCACATATTACCAAGCATCGAAAAATATGATTATAAGTTACATTTCAACACCAGCTCTTACATTACAAGTCACAACGGGGCACTGGCCTAAACTCGAAACTTATATTAATGCCTCGCATATTATACAGCATTGATTGTCCTTTGGTGTCCAAAGAACTGTGTGACAACACACTATTGAGTGTATCGCAGGGTTTATCACCCAACACACCTAATGGTGTGTTGAGACACAGTCCTTATGGTGTCCTATTGTACCCCCTTCGGCATCCATACTCAAGACGTGGTTGTGACACCTTTTGGAACATTGTGGCGTAGGGCGCACAGCCCTATTGATGATATTATCTTACATTATCAATAGTGTGAATGATGCTAATCACCACTTCTAGGGATGATCACCACCCAATATGGCAGTAGTTTGAAATTAAATGATAAATCCAACTAAATGTAAAGATTCGTGATTCATTAGAGTAAATATATCATTTAGTGGCATCAACTGATGATGATCATCACCAGAAACCTGCTTAAATAGTTGAAACATATGGTCCGATTTCGGAACCATTGAAAAAAGAATGTGGAACATAATTTGGGCAACAAATGCTTTTAGAAGCACTAATTGTTGAATGCATGTCAACAATACATAATTACACAAACAATTTATCATGCCATCCTATACATACATTTCACAGATTTCTGCAACATTTCAAGCAATGAGATCTAGAAACATAAAGGGATCTGTAAATAATACAGCATGGAAAGAAAAGAAATCCGAAAAAGAATGGAGGAAGATTTAAGCCGAATGCAATGCAATGCTATCTAAAGATTTGCGGGAACTTCTTTTTCAGCTATGAACCCTCGTTGTCTACCCTCAATGATCCGTCCTTGATCAATCTCAAGTTGAGACTATTGTACCGTTCTCTTGAATACTGTCTTGATGCCTTTCTCCAATCTGTGCCGGCCTTCATCATTGCAGCAAACTCCTCGTAACTTATCCGTCCATCCTGCAGATAGACGAACAATACTCAAGCAACCAGAAAAAAAAAAGAAAAAAAAAAAAAAAAATATATATATATATATATTGAATCAATTCATACAAAACCTAAAACTGTTAGAACGGATGCCATTTATTTCTATATATTTATAGACTTTAGTTCTCAGCATGCTCATACGTGCAAAACAGATCCATTC